>WSTK01000147.1:0-61471 GCA_019616945.1 Ceratobasidium sp. 414 | reverse complement strand
CATTTCAATCCACAAGGTGTGTCATACAGCGCATTACGGCACGTCACAAAGTAGCCTTATCTGTCACGCAAATCCCTGTGCTGTCAGGTCTTGCCCTCTGCACTCGTCCCCAGCCTCCCCTATTTTCAATCATAGAACTACACACAATTAGGCTTCTAAACAGCCTCTACAATTTGATGGTTGCCGATTCTTCATTCGGTTGCTTATTCATGTATATACGTAGGAAAGAGTGACGCTTGTCACTGGTTTTGATGGGCGGTTAGATAAGGCCCGTAACATCTGCCTGGCCCCTACCTTATCTTACACGCCACCTGACCACTGACTAAGCAGAGATAAAAACTATATTCTACATTTTTTGACAGACCTAAACTGATGAAACTACACTACTGACGACACATACGACCAGCATGCGCATAAGCCTTATCACACGTCAGAATAAAACGAACATATAGACAAACACTAAAAGTACATGCCCTTCAAATTCCAGAATCCAAATTTGTATCGCTCTAAATTTAGATCCCCCCACACTACCTTTTCGCACGCTTCCCACCGCGCTCGTCTTGGTCGTCTTCTCCGTCATCTGTGGGACCACTTGCAGTGCCACCGACTCCGGTTCCAGACGTATCAAATGGAAACAGGCTAGAGAGATCGACGTCGTCTGACGGAGGCTGTGAATCACGGGGATTACCGAGGAAGGAAAGCCAAGAGGTGTCTCCGGCACCGCCCCCACTGCTTCCTCCCGTGCTTGCCGAGACAGCAGCAGTGCCAGAATCGCCTCGAGCCAGTGTAGGCCATATGTCCCCGCTACCGCCTGATTTGGATTCGCCAGGGTGGGTGGACGCCGAGTTTGAGTGGTTGAGATTGGTCCCGTCGCCGCCCAGTCCAGGATGGTTCGGGAACAGAGTCGAGAAGAGCGGGTTCGAGTACAGAGCATTTGATCCGGTTATGTTGGCTGCATTTGCGCTGAGCATGGCGAGCAGCTCTTGTTGCGACGGTCCAGCCCCTCCTCCCGCACCCGCACCGCCCAACCCAGCGCCATTCAATCCCAACAGACCGCTCAAGCCCAAATTCAAACCAGGCACACCGAGTCCAAGCAATGGATGGGCCTGCAGCAAGGACGCGAGATTCAAATTCGGCACAAGCGACGGATGACTCGAGTGGGGTGGGAACTGGCCGGCACCGGGGGCCTGGTGGTGCGGTGGAGGAAACGAGCTGGTGGTAGTTGAACTAAGCAGGTGGTGGAGGCCGAGTTGACGGAGAGCGCCTTCACGTTCTCGTTCGCGCTCGCGTTCACGTTCGATCAGAGCGTCGGCGGCGGCGTGGGCCTGCGAGGTGGAATGTGGGTGGGATTGGATGCTAGCGTAGGGTGGGAGCGGGAGCGAGACGGGTGGGGGAGCGCGGGAAAGCGAGGAAATGTTTGGGAGGGGAGTCCGAGAGCTGACCGGGGGTTGTTGGAGATGGAGAAGCTGGTTGGCCGTCTATCGAAGTGTTCAGAAAAAACAATATGCACCAGCTCGGAAGGCCTACATTGTAGTCCAAATGCGGGGGTTCGTCGTCACGAGTGCGTTTCTTGTTGTTCGGTGCGAATTTGGCGTTCCCAGCGGGCAAGCGTGAACCACCAGCTACTGTTCGAGGTATCAGCTACCAACGTCGGCATACCCAGACGGGACTCACCAGGCTCATCGCTCCCATCCTCGTCGTCATCATTATTAGCCTTGTCACCGCCAAAGTCGGCCGGGGTCTTGACATCTCGCTCGCCCGTATACTGCCGATCACGTCAGGAACCATCAACCATGGCGACGACGGAGCAAAAACTCACATGCAGACGACGCTGGACAATTGAATCCGAATCGGTAGAACAGTATTCATATACTTTGTTGTTGTGACCTGTATGGGCAAGCGGCGAGATCGCCCCCGGCTATTTTTAGTTGGTGTATTTTTGGCAACAGGGACTGGATGAGGTCCGCAGTCTGGGAGCGAGCGAGGACCCACCGAAAATAATGACGGCCACGTCAACAGAGCAAAGGACGCCCAGCTCGTATGCTTTCTTGAAGAGCCCGTTCTTTCGCTGCACGAGGGGGTGATGCATCGTCAGCGATGAGACGAGCTTGCCAGCACAAACGGGAGAAACTACATCTAAGAGCGATTCAAATGCCCCATAGCGTGAACAAGTGCAATATTCACCTTTAAGAACGTCACAGACCGGTTGCGGTCGTGCTACCGTCACCACCCAACACAGCCCAGTGCGCTCGTCAGCAGTTAGCAAACACGAAGCCGACGCAAGAGTGCACACCTGGATAGGAAGGATCTCAATCTTTCTGCGTCCCATAATAGACTGGCTGAGTGAATACTAAAATAACGGGGTGGGACCTGGCAGCGGGGAAGAGATGGGTATATAAACTCGGTGCGAATTGGATTCCGCCTCGTCCGTGGTTTTCCAAGCGCCCATAACACGTGACCTGGCCTCCAGCGTTGGCACTGTGGGGTCTTGTCTCCGAGCCATGACCTCATGCCCAGGGCTTCTGCGGGACACGCAGAGCCGCTTGACATCTGTGAGATATCACCACATGGAATACAGTTGTCGTCGCGCACGCCGAGTTTGTTATCTTGGTCGGCTACCACTTGACCATAGGAGCAACCCTTATCGAGTTGGCGTCGCCGCTTGCTACACAATCACTAAAAAATACTTACAGCTCTTCACTGCACTATGCCTACTTGCACCGCCGCTCTGATTAACTTGAGTTCTCAGTCACACTCTGATCCGTCAATGATCCAATCTCAAATGCCTGCGAGCGACCCTTCTACTTGGTGGTAATCTGTCCTGAGAGTATATTACTCCATGCACCCGGTCTAATTCTTTAGGACTTCATATCCTGGTGTACTGGGGGTCATTTGAAATCTACGTCTCTGGCGTTGGCGTTTTTGATACACGACTGGTATTCCTCGAGCTGGCGTGTGGTTCCTTTCAGTTTCTTTGCCGGTCTATAATTAGATTCGGGACACAACGTTGAGTTTCGTGCCGCTCGTTTCAATGACGTCTTTCTGTGCGATTTGAACTCGGTTCGGGTTTACCCGGCGCCAAGATTCCTTGAGAGCGCCGAGGGGCATCGGTTGTAATATTCTTATTACAAACTATGATGGCGATTGTCACGCCCGAGATTGGGCCGCACATGAAGTTCCTATGATTGCTCCTGCTGAGTGTTCTTATATACCTCATGCTGGCTTTGTTACTTTGGTACATCAAGCCACGCTCACCTACATACATTTCGGAACACAACAGGTTGCATAAGTCTACTCTGGTTGCAGCAAGCCTGCCATATCCAGCCCCTGTCCGGTCCATCTCTTCCCCGACTTTATTTCTGGGATTTTCTCCTTAATTTTGATACAGGATTCAACTCCCGATTTGTTTCAAACAGATTATATGCCTGGGCTATCAGGCTCAGATTGTCTATTACAATCGTACGAGAACACAAACACGTAAACCTGCCTCTCCCAACCTGCCTATTCGAGGTTGGAATGTGCATGATCCACATCGATGAGGTCTGTTGTCACTAATTGCTTGAGGGTACCAATACGGTATTGGGCCAATGTGCTCTTTTCAACCAACAGGGACAACCCGCCGCCCAGCAGGTTGGCAGCAAACCCAGGGATAATTATCAGTCGTGGGCATCTGCTATACTTATGGTACCTGTCACTTTTAGTATGCATACCGCCAACTCATTAGTAGGCTAGACCTTTCCGTCATGTGCGGATACAGCCTATCGCACTCGAGCCCCCTGCGCGGGCACAGATACGCTTGTCAAACACCGCGGTATCGGCAATAATCGGAGTGCCAAGAACCACCTTGACTCCACTGCGAGGGTCTACACCGGCCCGATAATCGATATGACACAGTCGGACAAAAAAAACTATCAGAAATCGAAGCATGATCGCAGGTACGAGCATTGGGGAACCACCGTGGGTGTCCCATGCCTTGGTTTCCTGGCAGCAGTGATTACCGTAAAAAGAGGCAGGAATGGGGTCGGGCGCTACGGCCCTGCTTACCACCAACGGGATTCGGCGACAAGCTCCGGCGCCGACCATGATTTGGCATCAACAACGTGGTACCCTTGGCAGTGGACCGGGCAAGCCACATAAATATTATGCAGCATCGTTCTTGACTGTCCAGCGCCCCCTCCCCCGGAATGGGACAGTTTTTCGAATACCCTGTATCTCGGTTGGTCCTTCGCAAGGCAACATCTACTATGTAACTTGCTAATTGGGGCTCTGGTTCGCATCTGGTAGTGCTTACCCTTGGCGCTTCACGACAATCTCCATCGCTTTGGCATCCTTCGCGGTCTTGGGGGTTCTATTTTACGTCAATGGTGAGCAATAACCAGAGCGATGATTGTTGGATACATGCTTACGTAAATTAACAGTGGCAATTGTGGGAGTCACATCGTACGCAAGGTATTCGTCAGAGTTCATCTCTTGGGGATCGCCGTCCTGGGCGGACAAGCTCCGTATTTACTCAATATGTCAGTAGCTGCATACCACGACCATGATACTTGTCCGTCTAATTACCCGAAAACTCGGCCCATCTGATGCAGCGAACCGCACGGTTGGTTGCGAGTCTGCCACACTCGTTACAGGCGGAATGTACCAGACCCCGGTTTGTCCCCCAGCATTTCGTTTTTATTTCAAATTAACCCATAGTCTACCGTGTAGAATGGTGCATTTACATACACGATTCAGAGCTTATATGATGGGTCGACTGGCACACCTACTTCCAACGCCAACTACAACAGCTCCGAGCTCAGCAACTGCAGGGTCGATACCATCTCGTTATCCGGGACTTATGCGACTTACGAAGCTAATTTTGACGTAAGTATCCTGGTCGTTCAATATGCGGTCACCCTAACCTTGAATAATGGACCCAGGTGACAGTCAACTGCAGTCTGAAGGAGAACATCGAGCTGACTGCGACAACAAGCTCGGTTGTTCGAGTACCATGGATTGAAAGAACAATGAACACTCCGCGGGTTACTCCCCTTGCTGGGAACACGACTCAGCTTCTCGTTGCCTTCGGATCTGACTTTTTTGAGGACGTTCTTTTTAGCGGGCAAACTACCCTTCGACCCCAAAATGTCCCGCTTACTGCAATATTCTACGTCTATCGTCTGAACACGAACGAGACAATAGACTGGCTCTTCGGGTCGTTTAGTGCTGCGGGGTGGATCGGTCGGAATCCTGGGCCCGAGGGCTTCCGCCGCTCAGTCGGGTAAGTGGAACGGCCAGCTATGCTTGATCAACTGCCTAACTTCTCCCTCATAATCAGTCCGTCCAGCGTCGAGGCATGCGAAAACTACTTGCGCATGCTATCTGCAGCCATTCTATCAGACCTTGGCGTAGTCTCCCAGCAAAATCCACTCACGAGTGTGGATGCGTTCAAAGGAGCTATTCAACCCCTCAACTGGACTTGGCGTGGGAATACCACACTAACGCCTTTCGCCAACCTCATCTCTGGACCAAATATGACCACATATCATATTCCATACGATTTCGTTCGCCCAACCTACTTCAACGCTCAGTATCTCTGCCACTACGCCTCGTGGAAGTCGCCTTCAAACCTAGTCGTGGACGTATTTGTCGCAACCACTTCCCTATTCACGTTATTCTGGGGATCTCTTCATGTGAGTTTGGCGTTTTGGGCAAAGAGGAAGTCGCCAAAAGGCAAGTCGTCAGACCTTGTGCATGTGGGGTGGTTAGCTGAAATGTTTCATTTCCCCGTTCCCAGGGAATTATTGTGTATGTCCCAACTGCGATAGTTCCACCAGCCCGAATAGCGATGCAATTAGGTTGCTGCGGAGGTCAAAATCTAACTCGTACGAACGTGTGCCGAACTCGGCGCTCTGAGTTCTGTTCGCTTGAGGTACTCGTCACAGAAGACCAGATGTTTCTTACTAGCAAAACAAGAGTGGGCGCCTTGATGACTATTCCGAACTACATACTGTTGTAAACCAAGCGAACCGTGAAATCCCCATTTATATCCATCCATAGTTCCCGAATATGGCTTGTGTCGTCCCACACCACCGTATATGCATGTATTTGCTGAATCTCGACGAGGTGGAGAAGCCCATATGTATTCCACTGTACCATGGCGTATTTGTCGCAACTCTGTTCACCCTATTTTGGGGGCTCCTCCACGTGGGCTTGGGATTTTTTTTGCAAAACTGAAGTCACCAAAAGGCAAGTCGTCAGAACTTATGCATGTGAGGTAGCCAGCTGAAATATTTCATTTCCTCATTCCCAGGGAATTATTGTGCATGTCCCAGCTGCGATAGCTCCACCAGCCTGGATGGCGATGCGGTTGGGTTGCCGCGAATATCAAAAAGCAACTCATACGATCGTGTGCCAAACTCAGGGCTCTGAGTTCTGCATTCGTTTGAGCAAGACAATAGTGGGCACATTGTTGACTATTTCGTACTACATTTTGTAATGGACCAAGAGAACCGCAAAATCTCCGTTTATGCCCGTAGTTCCCCAATATGGCTTGTGTCGTCTAAGTTCATCATATATGTATGTAAGTGCTGAACCTAGGCAGGGTATGGAGGTCGCTTATTTCTGGTATCGAGCTCCAGGACAATCCCAATCATATTCCGATACTCACCGATATCTCAATCCGCTTGTTCTTGAATTACATTGTGATTCAGAAATATTGGCAATCGGCTTCGGTACCCGTCAGTCATCCTAGGGCCTACAGACAATACAAATTTAAGTTCATACAACGCCAGGGCTCGCGTTCGGTCGTCCCCCAAAACTGCTTATCCTAGTAGAAGCATCATGGGCGCTGATACATGCGGCATTTACACTCGCTTTCGTGCAGAGGGCCAACCAGCCTCTTCCCACGCTGGACCTTCCTTGGGATGCGTTTCAGCTTTGACTCCCCCATTATCAGGTAGGACAGGATATGACCGAGTAATTTGCCAATCTTGAACCGGTTATATAGGGATTATCCTTAGCGATACATAACGTCATTAATTACCACTTTTTCTGCTCCCGTCTTCACCCGTTTAACCGTAAGTAAGCGGTCTTAAATTCACAGTACGAGCCAACGGACGCAATCCCCAGTGGCTGTAACTGGTTTACTGGTGTATACCGACGATTCTCCCAATTTCGAAGATGGGTAGTCTGCATCACCAGTGGAGAGACGGAATCTGGGGAAGTTAGGTGAGGATTCCCACCCTTGTGTTTCGTGATCTAGAGCATATCGTCCGGCGATTCAGCAAATTGATCGCTTGGATGCGCCCCTGCCAGATTAGCCACAGGCGGGAAATACCGCACTCCGGTAAGTTTTGCCAGTCACTACAGTCACCTCCTAACAACGTGGGGTGTGATACAAGCTCTGCAACTCAATGCGTTACGTCCTCTCGGGGTGCCAGTCGTACGGCAACACTTGTGGATGAATGCGGCTGTCCTGCATTGGTTTCAATCAATTTCAGGTATCAGTGGCATGTTGTTTTTGTAAGGATGAAAACAAGAAGCCAAAAATAAGTTTTGGATTGGCTAGATAAAGCGCCAAGATCTCGTCCCTGCTAGCCGGGTCATCAAACCCCCAACAGCCGTCGCCACCATCATGCTACCGACAAACAACGTAACCTGAGTAAAACCATATCCACTATATGCGCTCTTTAACGCCTGCTCTTGAGGCCGATGTAGCGCGGCGGCAACCAAAGGTCCAACAACGGCAGCTACACCCTTTATCGCGCTTAAACACCCCATGACGTTGGATACGGTGTCTTCGGATCCGGAGATTTGTACGCTGGCTGCGGGAAAGACGGACGCAAAGCCACCGCTCTAAGGTACCAAATTCGAGGTTTCAGCGCGGGAAGAATTATCAGAACTTGTGCGTACCAGGCTCCCAAAGATTACGACAAAGGCAAATATGAGTTGCAAGCTATGAGCAAAACCCCAAAGCAGATACGCGGACAATGCCGCTCCAATACCAGATCCAATCATGACATACGAATAAGGCGCAATGTCACAAAGGTGTCCGAACGCAATTTGCCCTACGAAGAAGTGTTAGTTGGGTGGTTTGATGGATGATACGTATTGAAACGGAGGGGCTATACCGATAACACTAGAGAAGTTGAACACCGCAAGTACTGAAGTCCCGTCGGATGGGGGTAGACCAAGCGAGGCGGTGTACACAGACATATACAACGAGACGGGAAAGTACGCCAGGGCTTGAATGAATACAGTTGAAGACTAGCAGTGTAGGAACGTGACAGACTCAGCAAGATTCTATCTGTTATTAGAAATTTCGACATACCACGAACAGAAATAGGGGGCTTCGCAAGAACGACCAATGTTGTCGTCGTATCCGGGTTATGAAGTTGGTTCCGCCAGCGCGGCTTGCACGGGTGACGGGAAGCCGCGGACGCGTGAACATGAGAGCAATTGCCCCTAGAACGAGGATAACGAGGGAAAATATGCGAAGTGTCCATCTGCATTTGACCAGTTAGTCATCGGATACTGGTGCGAGGGCTGACAGCTCACCGAAACCCGAAACGACTGAGTAGGAAGTTTGTCGCGATTGGGAACACTGCGCCACCTATTCCGGATCCTCCGAAAATAATTGAACCAGCAAGTCCTCGCTTGGTATTGAACCACTCGGAGAGCTGCGCTCTGATATGAGTGTCGGCCGTTCAATCAACGGTGGAGGCTTACGTAAACGAGGACAGGCGCGTACAATCCACCACAGCCTATCCCAAAGCACACCCCTTGGAGGAGCTGGAGATGCCAAATCTTGGATTTAAATCAGGAAATATTCGAGGGGTGGGGTCGCCGAAAGCGTAAGGACTTACCCTGGTTGCGAAACTCGCCAGTATCAAACTCCCACAACAGAACGCGAGGCTTGACCACATCAATGGTCGAATCTACAGAGATACTCGACACTCTGATTCTCACTAATGATATAAAAAAATGACTTACTTTGTCCGGCCAATGTTGCGCTACCAGAATGATCACCAAACATTCGAAATATCCAATAGCCAAAGTTGTGGTGCCGACTGCGCCAATCGCGGCTTCCGAAGCGTCTCCAAAGGTCTTGTTACTAATATAATACTCTTGAAAAACACCATATCTGCACCCCGTATTTGAGGCAAAATGAGTTTCCTACAGGGATAGCGCAAGTTGAGGACCCACGTGAACCCGAACCCCCATACAAGTGTTTCAATAACGAAGGCTGCAGCAATGAACGACCACGCCTTGAAACCGCGGTCAACTGGGGGCAGAGAAGTCGCAGCCAACTCCTCGGCTGTGATATGATGGCCGTCATTGCTTCCTCCCCGACTGTTTTCTGGCACAAGACGAGGATTCGGCCTTATCGGACTTGTCGAGCCTGACTGGGGGTTTTGACGCGAGCCTGGTAGAACAAGAGTCTGGAGTGGAATAGTAATATGCTCTGTCTCTGTAGCCATCTGTGTCGAGCTTGCGGTTGGTTGAGAGTAGAGCAAGAGGAGTTTCGTGACCACGACATCATTTGACCATGTGTGGTTGAGTTCGGCAACGCAGCGGATCAATGATGACAAGTGATTTGCTAAGAAGGCACACAAACAAACACCTGGTCCTACGCACTCGGAAGCTCCGGCGGATTTTGTTGGGGGATCGATGCCCATGCGGTCTACGTTACACTTCCAGTGGTTGGATCTTATTTCGTTTGTTATTTACTGGTACACCGCAGCTAGACCCCATCAACACTCTTCAGGAATGACAAACTCGACGTTTACCGCCTTACGCCCTCCCCGCCCGTCCTTCCAAGGTCATTCGCCCTTGGTTACGTTGTTGGTCCTAATGGTCCGGCGGGTTCCTTGGCGGTGATTTTCCCACGCTCGCCACCTTGCAGCCGGACACTGCAGTTCCGTGACATCCCTGTTTACCATACCATCCATGTGCGAAACCCTCCCCACCGCAAGTGCCCCTGCCCGGCAGGGCGCCACACCTAGACCCGCTCACATATCATGTTATAATCAGTGCCAATCGACGGCTACACCGCGCCCCCGGTGGTACCAGGCCTCCACGTGGCCCGCCAGAATGTCCCCGAGTCATCGGACGAGCCTAGGTGATTCAGCCCCGGTCCGATAACAGCCCAGAAGACACCCAAGCGGCTGTCCTCCTCGTTTAGCCAATTCCCTCGACTCCGCCTCACAGCCAAGCGCCCAGATTCCACTAACGTGACTGGCGCGGCACCTGTCTGTACTGTAATAGCTGGTCACTCATGTCTGACCTATATTCAGCCAATACTCCCTGCGGATCTAACCCGAGGCTAAGGAACCAAGCGTTAGCCGGGCGTCATTCGTCTGATATCACTCATGAGGCAGGGCAAGATTTACAAAAGCGATTCGGTTGGTGGGAGTCCTAGAGAGGCTGAATTGTGTTTGGGAGCATCTATTCGAAGCAGTCTTCCTGGGCTGGATCATTTACGCCGTTTTCGTGCGACAAGGGTGGTTTGTAATACGTAGTGCGCATATATGGGCCAGCCTCAAGCAATCAACGATAGATCCTAAAATCATTTGATTTAATAGAAGCACTAAGTAGCGGTCGTCATGCGGACAACAGCCACGTGTGATTTTATCCACGCAACAGAACGAAGACGCGAAAATAAGCGAGAACACTTCCGCATTTGTGTTGGTAAGACAGGGCTGTAGGCGAACGGACTGGAAGGGGGTCCCAAAGCTATACTGTATATTCAGGTGATCTCAGGAATCCCACGATGCGCCACAAACCAAGGTACTGCGATGTAAGTAATGCCCCGGTGCAGTATTTGTGCCGAAAGGTGCCAAGAGATCAGGCATAAACTATTTCTAATGAGAGCTACGACAATGTATACCATATCCTCCACACTGCGTAAAGCAACACAGTCGCCAACGCAGGGCGCCAATAGTTCCACAATATCAAGAAAGCTGACTCGATCTGTGGAGTAATCTCCAGGTCCTGGGCGTGCATATGCATATAAACGCATGTATGGCCTCCGGCCCTTGCCCTACCCTCCACAGTTGTAAACGAGTGCCCCATGTTAGTTACCACCAGTTCGCGCTAACATTTGTGTATTATTTGGTCCCGTAGTCCATATCCACGGCGTTTTGCTACGATATCAATCACTATTCTGTCTGCTCCCGTGTTTCGCTTGGTCCTCTACCTCAACTGTAGGCGTGGATCTTCCTCATCCCGAGAATGAACTAACTCATACTAGTGGTTGTCGTAGGAACCACCACGGCCAATATGTTGAACAAATGCACTAGAGTAAATAGAATACTTAAGAACACGCAGTGTAAACGATATAAGATGATGTATATTAAGCAAACCCGAGTACATGCTATATATACTAAAAGAACAACAAAGGCGTTACCGTATACAACGGTATATGCGCATACAAGAGAGTTAAGCGCGTACAAGTGAAACGCTAACTATACTGCTAAAAAGCTCTATACTAAGCGAACACCGTAGGTGTTCGTACAATAGTATCGATTCACTTATACTAATAATACAATACTCAGGCTACTACGTTTGAAAACCCGAAGTCCCTGTCATGGGCTGAGCGTATGAATATAGGGGAAACCTGTCAGCAGGTTCTCACATCCATGTTTAAGTCTCCACGCAAATCCTGAATAATGTTATTCAATAAACTTCAGCCTTGGCTGCGGCCGTCGTCGCCTTAGCGGATGAATGGATAAAAGGAAAACGAGGGCTGGCAATACCCTAGACGAAATGGTCATGGTCGAGTCGGTATTGCGAACCCCCACATGATCGGAACAAGAGGGGCTGGCCTATGGCGCCTCGCGCTCCCTTCATCGAAGAATGGGCTGTGCGCCGCCGTCAGGCATTGGTCACGCTCAGCGCCCAAACCTGACGTGGGCATATGCAGAGCTCAACCGCGGACGAGACAGGTGTCAAGCTTGCATTTAGGCCGTACAACTACTAGACTCTAATCAGGCAGCAGACAGCTGGCGTCTGTAAAAGAAGCCAGATATTTTTTGTCTTTTTTTTATAGCTCAATCCGACGGTCCTGGCCAGGCTTCAGATCTGGAACCAGGGGGAACTAATGAAATGCTTGCTGTCACACTGGTTGAGTTCGTTGACTGATGCCGAGACCGGCCGATGTACGGGAAGCAATTTTACCGGTGCGGTCTAGCTCCACGTGGGATCTACGCACGCCAAGCAGCCATAAATACAAAAATAAGGTGTATTGGGGTGCCCACAACTTACTCCTGACATTCTGGGCCAGGGAGAAATCAGACAAAGGTGGGCACGAGCAGGTGGTGAATGATTTACGATCGTTGAACCACCTTTCAGCCAATTACTGCGCGTGTACTAATTGCGGCGCTGGCTGTTTGGCGGGAAAGTGGGAATCGTAAACCTGGTTTGTGTTCGCCGCTACGGCGTGTGTCTATTTCTGAAGGAAAAATTATCTTAGTCTTATTTTCTCCTGCAGCGTGGTTGTGTAAGCGCATGTGGTGTATGCTAATGTTTGGCTGTGTTTGATGGTAATGTGCCTCAATCGCCGCTTGTGGAAAGTCCCGGCCTCTGAATCGGCCACCATACCCGAGCTCTTTATCCGTCGAGTTTTATTCTTGTTAGACATTCTAAGTCTACCACTGCAACAGTCGACAGGATGAAAATATCTATACCGAGTCTCCCCGCTTCTCTCCTCTCTAAAGCTCCACTTCCCCCCATCGCCCGGGTGGCCGCTGTGGCGCGCGTGGCGGAATTTTTAAATGAGGGAAATGCGTTGGTTGTCACTGGTGCTGGCGTTAGCGTAGATTCAGGAATAAGAGTGAGCTGCTCTTTTCATTGTATGACTTGCGGAGTGTGGCCGTTTTTTGACCCTGCAGGGTAGGCGTATCGGGGAAATTCGGGTCATTATATGAACCCAAACTTCAAGTGCGTAACACAAATATCTTGTTTCCCTCCCTACTAATGTACATTTGCAGACCTATCTTTGTGAGAAAATATTTGCGCAAGGTCCCACCTCAACTGACTAAACCAGTACCATGAACTCGTCGACCCTACCCCTCGTGGACATAGCTTTAGGCAAGTACGTTCTACTGGCGTCTCAATTATACTGTACTTGATATTATATATCTGTGCCGTAGACAACGATACTGGTCACGCTCGTATATGGGCTACCCACCCGTCCGCGACGCCCATCCCATCCCAACCCGAGCCACTACGCCCTCGCCGCTCTTCAATGGACGGGGCACGTCCCAAAGTTGATTACGCAGAATGTGGATGGTCTACATATAAAGGCTATTCCATCGGAGGCCAATTTTACGGTTAGCGATCGGGTACTAGAGTTGCATGGGACATTACACGTGCGGTATTTCACGGTTCACAAACATGTTGCATTCTCACAATCGCGATTGGCGCGCTAGACAGTCCACTGTCGGAGGAGACACAAGATTGACCGAATGGCATTTCAAGACCAGCTCTCTGCACTAAACCCAGCTTGGAAAGGACTTATGGACGAGATGGTCCAGACCGGGACCCAACCGCGCACAAACCCCGATGGAGACGTATGTTTCATTTCCCCTCTCACGCCACTCTCCTCGCCTTCACTACAAACTCAGATTTGACATGAGATCAAGGACAGGGAGATATTCGCGGTGTGGACTTTAGCAACTTTGTCCTACCCGTGTGCGAAACGTGTCTAGGGGAAGGAATACACGATGATATCGTACGTTTGCCTCTCTTTCTCACCCCCCTCGCACTTTCGGTCTGCTCGGAGCGATTGACGGTATCGCGCGCGTGTTGCAGCTGAAACCGGATGTAATCTTCTTTGGTGAATCGATTGCACCACAAGTGAAACAGCGATCGTGGGTATCATCTATTAGGGTCGGTGGCAACCCCCTTTGCTCACGTGGTTGCGGTAGATACGAGGACGTAGAGACGGCTGGCAGGATACTCTTCATCGGGACGACGCTCGCCACATATTCAGCCTTTCGGTCAGCAACAGATCCCCGTGTGGTGATTGACGTACAGCACACACTTATTCCACGTGATGTGCGTAGGTTACTCAAACACGCGACGGAACTTGGGAAACCCGTGATGTTACTCAACCTCGGACCAACCCGAGCAGATGACGTTCCAGGCGTGGAAAAGGTCGAGGTTGCGAGTGGGGAAGTCCTTCGGGGGGCGGTTAGGGCTTTGACGTCCGGGTGAGGGGTATTTTCCATTCGAGGATCGGGGAGTAATTATGCTAATGGACGATCCGCATGTGTTGCTTTTCACTGTTCTCGTCATATGATTCTAGAAATCTGAGAGGGAAGGACCTTGAGATGGTGAACAGGCTTCTCGACAGTGGTGTGGTAAAGCCTCCGCCCGAGGATTGAGTACCTCGTGCGGCGGGATGATATCCGGTTCTCATTGGTATGGCAATACATAGACTAATACTAGCCCCTAAACTTCAGAAATGTCGTCAGGGGGCGCCAATAGGAACACGATAACGCAAACGTACCCTAACTCCGCTCATAGGTCCTTCTTGACACTCCTAACTGTCTTGTTCTCATTGCCAACCCTTGCCTGAATCCACGCCTTCCTCCACAGCTCATATTCGTCCTCCTTTCCACCATCCGACCATACGGTCCATCCATCCCTGATTCTTGCCCAGCGCGCAATAGGGGATTCAAGTATGGCCGAACGGAGTTGGGCTGCGCTGCTATTGGGTCTAAGGGCAGGCCAGAGTTCGGTCACACCATAGTGAAGGGTTCCGGTACATACGCCGATGGCAGCGCCCCAGATGATTTGGGGAGGGGTGTGATATGTCAAGTGGTACCTGCCGAGGCGAAGGGGTTAGCATTAGGAGGCGGTGCGAGGGGGACAGGGTGAAAGGACAGGACTGGTGGGAAAAGTCGGAGCAAGTGATGTTTGGGCAGGTCGGGGGCTGTTTGGGTGCGTATGACCCTCAATGCGTGGGTGTTGGCAAAAATCTACCTTGAATAGCATACTGTTCCAGCCCAGACGAGCCCGCCGAGACACAAGATGGCGGTATGGATTGTTTGCTCGAGGGGCGTATGGTTGGGGAATCGGTGACGTGTCAAGAGGTGCATGATGAAAAATGATGAAAAATACGCCATGTATTGGGAGTGGGACGAGGGAAACCCGTAGCCATCTCCGTGGCTGGCTGAAGCCACAGTCAAAAAGAAAACAAGGGGGGGGGTATCGAGGTACGCACTTTGTGGCCGATTCTCCTGCACTATTTCCTTGAGGACCCAATTGAATGCCTCGTTCGCCAGCTGACCGACCCACATGTTGATGATTAACAACTCCCGAGTGTACACGGACAAAGAGGCATAGCAAGCCTAGTCATACACGGCCGACAAAATGTGATTCAGAGCCCGAGGCCGCCAAGGATTCGGTCACACTAGCACCCACCATCAACAAAATTGGACTCAAAGTGACCAAAGCGAGCGCCAGGGAGACATGTGAACCCGAGTCATCTGCCAGTCGGTTTCAGATGTCAGACTAGGCGCACAAAAATTTCTAGAGATGCATGGGAGACGGGCCATACAGATAACGTGAGTCAGAGAAAGTGCGGAGAGCGGGGCCGGAGGCGGGGCAGCCATGTCGGGAATCATGCGGGCTGCTGTACCGACTTCGGCGGGCGAGTCAACGACGTCAGAACCAGGCCCGGCGTGTGGTGGCTGCGGAGTTTGTTTGGCCGTGGCTGTGTCCGGGACCCTGTACACCGTCCACGGGTAATCGACCTAGCCACCACCACCAGGTACAGCCTCGTGTTTGCGGAATTATGTTTCGAAAGCCCGCTACCGCATACAAACACGGCCATCGCTGTCTTGCGGGGCTTATAACCCGCTCGTCTTGACGTTCAAGTTTCATACTCTCCAGCCTCCCATCACCCAGTGGCAACTTTTCGCGAAACATTTCTTCCTAGTGCGAGAACGAAATGAATTCCTGGCCTGAACAGCAGCCCTTTACTCAAAACAGACACAACTTGTCGGTTTCTGCCCCAACTTCTGCTACCACCCTGGCCGACTCACTGTCCTCCATCTCCGGTCTCGGTTCACTTGTTACCATGTTTTTGTCATTTTCGGGCCTGCGAGATTGGCTGAAGCTCATCGTCCTTGGTGGCGCCCTCGAGACTCTGCGTCGCTTCGCGTCCTCATGTTGGGAATGGGCTTTAGGGTCATTTTTCTTGACCATTCATCTCGACGTGAGTTCGAGTGGCCTGGTCAGCTTGGGAACGCACTGACAATTTTTTCCCACCAGAACGACGACATTGCGTACGACTGGATGATGATCTGGCTGTCGCTCCAGCCCGCTTGGCGAAAGGCCCGCGAGGTTCAGATCTCGAGCAAGGATTATGGCCTGAACCGAAATGCTACGATCGTCGTCCCGGGCGAGACCGATGCCACAGGGGAGACTCGTTCTGTTGCCTATTTGCCAACATACAGTGAGCCCCCTATATTTAACGTTTGGTGTACCGTTTGACCTCTGTCGCTGATCACCTGTGCTCGCGTGCTTTAGACTCGACCCACAGCATGATTTACAACAATCACTTGATGCGTGTCACGCGGACAAGGCAGGATCTTGGCGAGGGGTGTACCCGTGAGAGCCTCCAAATAAGGCAGGTGCAATACGCTACCTCGGGCCTCGTACCATGCTTACGCGTGCTCCTCGAACAGTCTGCTTGCCCGAAACAGGGACGTTATCAATCAACTTCTGCGCGAGGCCAAGGAGGCCTATACTCACGAGGACCAAAATCGAGTTGCTATCTACACATGTGATCAGTGCGTGTCTGCCACACCCCTAGAAAAAGACGCGCGCCTGACCCACCGCCTTGTTTGACATTTCACAGGTACAACTGCTGGCATCGGTCTGCATCTCGGTCCAAGCGGCCCATGTCGTCGATTGTTCTAGACCCCGAAATCAAGGACATGGTTATGGAAGACGCCAAAGACTTCATGTCGAGCGAGAGCTGGTACGCTGATCGAGGTACGTGACCCCTCTTTTTTATTTCGTTCCAGACCCAGTCAAATTTCTGACATCGCCGCGCTTAGGTATCCCGTTCCGACGCGGCTATCTCCTTTACGGCGCTCCCGGAAGCGGCAAGACCAGTCTCATTCACGCCCTGGCCGGAGAACTCAAGCTCGACGTCTATGTGATTTCCCTCTCACGCCGTGGGTTCGACGATGCAAAGCTCAATGAGATGATATCCGATCTCCCACCCCGTGCGATCGCACTCATCGAAGATATCGATGCCAGCTTCACTACGGCCGTTGGCGTGCGTGGGTCCGGCACAACTTCTAACATTGGATCGGGAGGGGACGACGGTGGTGGCGTGACCCTTGCTGGTCTGCTGGGCGCAATCGACGGCGTAGCGGCTCAAGAAGGTCGTTTGCTATTCGCCACTACCAACCACATCGAGGTTCTCGACCCCGCACTCACTCGGCCTGGTCGTATGGACGTTCACATTGAGTTCCGTTTGGCGACCAAGTGGCAGGCCAAGGAACTCTTCAAGAGCTTCTTCCCCGCCTCTCTCCCGTCTGATATCAAGCCAACCGACGAGGTCATCGAAATTGACGAGAAGGGCGACACGGCTTCAGATACCGACGCGCTCACCACCACAACCCTCGTCGATTCCCCTCCACGCTCTCGCGTCCCCTCGATCACCTCCAGCTCACCCCGGCCCAGATTCAAAGCCTCGGGCGGGCCTGTCCGGACCATGCCTAAGCTGTCAGCCGAGACGCTCAACTACCTTGCCGAGCGGTTCGCTAAGGCGATCCCGGAGGAAGAGGTTTCAATGGCTGCGCTCCAGGGACACTTGATGTGCCATAAGCGTCAGCCGCAAGAGGCTGTGGAGTCTGCGCCTGCGTGGATCGCAAGGGAGCGTGCGGCGAAGGAGGCCAAGGCCCGAGAGGCTGAGTGTGCCAAGCCCGAGAATGTCAAGACTGAGAGTGTCCGGGCCGATAGCGTCGCCGGCGAGGAATGATGGAGTGCATTGATTCACATGGCAGTGTAAAATATTATCTATAGTATCAAGGATGTATTTTTAGTAGTACATAGAGCCTTATTCTATTCCGAATCATCGGCGATGTCCTCGGCCTTCGCCGGGCGCGGGCGCTTATTCCATCTCGGCCGAGCATACAGCCATGCGGTACGCACTGAATGGTTGCTTCGGTGACACACTTTTAAGGCAACGAGGGGGAAGATCATTGGGAAAGGGAGTGGGCTCGGCGCCGTTGGTCCCATCATATTTCTGGCCGAGAGTCTACGCCTTCAGGAGCCTACTTCGTGATGAAAGCAGTGGGGAAGTTCATTTGGCTATCAGCGTTACCTCCGCACCACTTGTATAGTGACATACGGGTGACCTACCCTTGCTCGTAGAAATCCAGCAAGTAACCGTGGCATGCTGTCACCGCCATTACTCGTCACGCAAAGAAATTTGGGCGAAAAGTTTATAAAAAGGGGTTATATCGCTATTGTTTTTGGCGCCCAGAAAAGCTGAACTAGCAACCATGCTCCGCTCAACCTCACGCCCGTGCCAAGTTCGGATATGCGCGTGAAAACCCTATCCGCTCCAAGGATAAATGCCGGCTCGCTTAATCTTCGTGTTAGAAACATAAGCGGTCAAAGTGGTTTGAGACATCACGTCTGGTTGTAGAACCAACGCAGTCATTCACATAGGTGGTACAGCAGCTTCGTCTCCCTAATAACCAGTGGTAGGCGAGGTATTCAACTCATAATTGTCTCGTCCGTTAGGGTCAGCCAAGACACAAGAATGGGCCTATTTTTCCCTAGTGCGTACGCTAACTGGCTGGATGCGAGTGCGGTAATTCAGAGGCGGTACGGACGATTTACGCATGGCGAACGGCTACCGGTGAGGTATAACTAGATCATCGAAACTATTGATCCACCTGTGCTGGGTGGGTATGAAGTTCACATGGTGTAGGGGAAGTGCGAGCGGCATATCGAGAAACCGGTCTCCACGAGTTGCCAGGAACTGTGCCCCAGAGTGCGGAGGGATATGGGGGGGCATCAGCAAAAAACGCCAAAACTGTCAAACTAATCCCTGAAGAATTAGTGGGGTACCTTTGTAATCGCTTCTAATGGCCTTCTAAACCGTTCTAAAGCGAAGTAAATACCCATAAAAGTCCCCAAAATAGTGGATTTATCACTTTAGCGGAGATTACGAAGGGTACCTAATAATCCAGGCCAAATTACCCTTGGATTTTTTCCTGATGATGACCCATGAAGGGGAACGGTTTAACACATAGCAACAAGTTAAAAAGGACAGGAATGGGCGATAGTCTTAGGTATTCAGTTCGCTGAGGAAGGAACCTCTTGCTATTGGGCACATGAACAAAGGCTGCCCCTCTCAAAGCACAGGACTCCCTGGGGCTCTAAAACAACCATGGTTGACTGGACATTTGGGGGGTGTAGACGCGTTGAGAAAGGGAGTAGGGTAAGATAGGGACTAAGGGGCCGACAATGGAGCAGGGTAGACGGTTCATTCCACTCAACCTGCGCAGAGATTGTCACAAATAGCCACAGGTTACACTGACACTATAAAACCAGATCCCAAAGCGAAAAAATACTGCCCTCCTGGAGACATTGAATGTGGTGGCGCAGGAGGATTGATCAAATCCACAAGTCCAAGGCATGAGGACTTTGTAGGGCATGGTTTAGTGGGACAGAGACTAAGTAACGATTTAAAACATGCATTAGACCAGTACCCGAGTACCAAACTCGGGCGTTCCAGAGGCCTAAGCGCCCTAAACCAGGAAATTGTCTCGCATCAGGCTATACGAGACGACCTGCGATGGGTGAGTGGGGCAGTTTGTTTCACGTGCGGTCTTCGGATAAGTTTGATATAGTGTCACGTGACACTACCTATCTCCCCACCAGCCACAACTGTTGTTGCTCCAGGGCTAGCACATCTGATTCGACATGCCCAAATCTATTCCTCCGGAAATTATACATGCTATTATGTCTTGGAACCACCCGTGGAATCTTCCTGCCCTATCCTTGGTCTGTCGTTTGTGGCAAGCCCTCGCCTTCCCGACGCTTTACCACACCGTCTTCCTAGATAGATATCGCCACACCATCGTTCTCGTTGATCGCATAAATTCTGAGACCGATCATACACCGCTTAGGATGGCACACTGTGCACGCAACCTACTTGTCAGCTTTGATCTTCCATATGACTACGACAGTGCGTCCATGGGCTTTCTGCGTGGTGACTTCAGTAGGTTAAAGGAGGCGATAAGTAAGCTCCATAAACTTGAGAGACTAGCTTGGGATACGGGTGAGCTGGTTCTACATTTTGGGTCGTTGGTTCCGACCCAAATCTGGGCAAAATTACAATCAATCAACCTGAAGATCGACCTTAATGAGTTGTCTCCAGTACGCCACTTTACTTCTTTCGTGTTCATTCCAGTACAGCGCTGAAAAGTGGGTTTCCAGTCACAGATACAGTCTGTAAGCTCCACACCATTCTGATTTACGCATTCGTTATCCATTTGGCCCCACAGGTTTTTTGCTTCGAAAATCTTTTGCACGCTTCAATCACACTATTCAGAAGCTACAGTACGATAAATGATAATTTCACCCCCTTCGAGATCTAATATTGTTTGTAACACAGGAGACGATGCGTTTGATGTCTCTACGATTCTGGCTGCGATGCTACGGGCCTCGCCCGCCCTTGAATCGCTCAGCATCCACTTTCCGAATGAGTCCTCGCTTCTGTCGCCTCACTGGGATCCGCCGGGCTTGATTTCTATGCTTGCAGACGACTACTTTCCTCATTTGCGTGTTCTGAGGATACTCTCCGCTTGGCTTTCCCCTATCTGCCCTCCCGTCCGGCTGTTTCTCCACAAACATCCTGATATTCATACTCTGTGTTTTGGAACAGTGCACATGCACGTCCCCCGCGCTACCAGTGCGAATGATCTGGCTGTTGTAGCCCCGTCGGTGCGACATTTTGAAGGGCCAGTGTTCTTAGTGAAGGCGCTCTTTGGTTCCAGAATCTCTTCCCAGTTAGAGACTTTGACAATCGTTCAGGGTGTAAAGTGGGAGTCTTTCACCGATACAGCTGTTCTCCAGCTTTTCCACGCCGTACCAAAGGAGTTGCCACATCTACGAGTGCTTCGCATAAAATTCGAAACTGGAGTAGATAATGCCGCGTGTCTCACCGGAGTGGCACCGATGCTCGAAGAACTAGAACTCATTGGGCACCTCGGGATGTATTCTGGCTCATATTACTCAGTTAGTTGCGCTTTTCTTCGCCTACCCAGCGTGCTGACTTATGTTTTCTAGGAAAAATGCCTCCAAATGCTCAGCCTTACCCCACGTCTTCGCGTATTAACTTTGCAACAGCGTCGCGGGCATGACGGGGAGAACTCACAGCTCACGACTTCAAGTGTGAAAATTTTCTTGCAACGCGCCGCGCTGATGTGTCCTCAGCTGGATAGCATCCATCACATGAATGGATCAGCACGGTCTGGAAGCTGGAGCATCAAGCATCTCGGGCAGAATAACGTGGAGACAGTCTATATCTCCACGCACAGGAGCAACCCGTTTTCATCACTGGGCGTGGCCTGCATCAGCCGCCCGAACCAGTTTGATCCGTGGGTCGCGATTGGGCTATGGTTTTAGTTTTGATTGATTGACGGAGATGTTATTTCAATAAGCCTCACGTTGAGTCGTTTTACCCTTGCCATCTTTGGTCGTGGGTTTACGAAAACTTTATAGTTTTGTCATGACCTGGATAGTGACTAATCTGAGTGTATGCGCGCGCCAGGGTCGGGCAGTTATACACAAGCTACAGCCGCGTGTAACCTCCACCGATCATCATTCAGAGCCAAGGCAGGGTGGATATAAGAAGCAAATTTTATGATTAGTCAGGTTTCGGCAACGTTCATACATTCTCTAATTAGAGGATAATAAGTCAGGGTCTATAGGCCTTCAACAGCATTTCGTCTACAGCCACGTGTAGTCCACACGTATCACGGACCACCATCTCGTGAAGTAACAGCTCATTCATGCGCAACTCGACTACTTTGGCCGCCGTGAGCGTCGCAGCCGCAGCCGGTGCTCTCGTTCCGTATATTTTATGGCGAAAGAGCGCTTCCTCCGAAACCCCGCTTCCTCCGAGCCCTGCCGCCTATCCGCTAATCGGCAACTTACTTAACATGCCCTCGAAAGAACAACACATTGGCTTCATTGAGATAGGAAAAAACCTTGGCAGTATGCTTCGATTTATCTTGAGCCAACCATACACCCAACCTAACTTTTGCCCAGGCGACATGTTCTCCTTGAGTATGTTTGGAACTGTGATCATTGTGCTGAACAGTGCGGAGGATGCGACCAACCTGCTGGAGAAGCGATCGAGCATCTACTCAGATCGGTCTCATTTCCCGATGCTGGCGGAACCATCCCTGTGAGATATGACTGCTTTATTACGTGAACTAAATTCACACTAGCCGCTCAGGATGGACTGGGGAGACCTCGTGAGCGCGTTGGGTTATGGAGAGCGATGGCGAAAATCCCGTCGCATGATGCACCAGTGGCTGCACAAACAAGCGGCTGAAGCGTTCCATCCGTCTCAGCAACGTCAAGCTCGAATACTCTTGCAACGACTCCTGAGCAAGGCGGATCATCTCGATTCATCCGAGGAACTGGAACTAGAGGTTTATAGGTTTGCGGGATACCCAACTTCGGTTTACGCTACGTTCCAACTAAAGTCTGTAACTGTGTAGGGCTATGGCTGGCACGATTGTTCACTCGGTATATGGCTTGAACGTCGAAGACTCAAACGACACATTCATGCTGAAACTCAAAGAGACTGTGGACAACCTGGCCAAAGCTGCATTACCGTCTAGTTAGTATACCTCACTCAATTATTCGGCGCCCACCCTAAATGCCCCTATCCTTTCGAGACTTCTTGGTTAATACATTCCCCGCGCTTTTACAAATCCCGGACTGGTTCCCAGGGGCAGACTGGAAGCGTACCGCCAAAAAATGGAGGGAGCAGAAGAACGACGCGGTCGACAGCCCGTACAATTGGACAAAGTCTGAAATGGTTCGTCGCACATTGCTGAAACATTTGGCTTTCCTGTGCTTATACGTTCCCCAATAGGATAAAAATGTACATAACCCCTCGATGGTTGAGTCAATGCTGGGGCAAGCAAATTGCTTAGGTCTGGGCGCAAATGAAGTAGACGACTACGTGAAGCAGATTGCATTTATACTATATGGAGGTGCGTAAATTAGTCTCGTTTTGGTAAAAATCAGGGCTCTCAGAATATGATCGCCAGGCGGTACCGACATGGTAACTAGCTCGTGATCATTCCGTGGTTGATCCACGGCCCTGCTGACATATCCTGGTAGACGGTTGCTGCCGTTCTAGTATTTTTTGTAGCGATGCTTCTGTTTCCAGAGGTTCAGAAAAAGGCTCAAGAAGAGGTCGATGCTGTGATTGGTTCGGACAGATTACCCACGATGGAGGACAGGCCGCATTTGCCGTACATTGGGCGGCTGATCCAGGAAGTACTTCGATGGCGGCCTATTTTCCCAAATGGCACGTTCGCTTCTTATATCATGAGGCCCCTGCATCGGCTGATGTGCTTATTAGGGCTCCCACACGTGTGCTACCAGGACGACGTCTACAAGGGCTACCGGATTCCAAAGGGAGCAAAAATGTAAGCAATCGAGTATTTAACGCGAAGACTGAAACTTAAGTTCCCATTCAGATTTGCTAATATCTGGTAGGCTTGAGTTTCAACTAGTAGTGTCCTTTCTCATTTGCACATTTATTAATTGTAGGGCAATTAGTCGTAACGCTGAGGTATACAAAGACCCAGAGGTATTCGAACCGGACAGGTTCCTAGATCACTCTGTTCCTCCCTCACCGACGTTTGGATTTGGTCGCAGGTTCGTGCTACAATTAAGCTATTCCCTGGCCTGAGTATGCTCCCATAGTTTTAATATAGGCTCTGTCCTGGTGTCCACTATGCCGGATCGTCTCTTTTTGTCTTTATTGTGTCGATCATCGCTGCATTCAAAATCGAGATGGCCAAGGACGAACGCGGAAACAGCGTTGTGCCAGCCCCAGAGGGCGAGAAAACAGTCATTTTGTGAGCTGCGCTGCTTTAAACTATATTATGTTTTATATGCTAATTTTGGTCTTCTAGCCACCCTGTGCCGTTCAAAATCAAGCTTACTCCCCGTTCTGCTGCCTTCGAGCAGCTCATTCAAGCTGGGGTATGAACATAATGACCGAAAGTGCCGCATAGAAAGATGTCGGATTGTATTAGCTCGGTTGGAATGCACTCATTTTTTTAAACGATTTTAGAGAGAACTGGGCTGACCTACCTGGTGCGTGTGACACTTGTGGATTGCTTGTCTCAGTTTACGATATGTTACGTCATTCCGACAAAAAAAAATTGCCCCAGCCAGGCCTTGTTCGAGGTCGCCCATCTACTACGAGGATGGTTGAGCGTGTTCCACTGGAAAATATACAAACCATTCTTAACGTTTGGCGTGACTTCCCCTGCCGTCTGTTCAGCTCAGCCCACGGTTCCTACTGGAGCATGGTTCATCCGAGGTTGACGCATATACCCAATCACAGTATTTTTGAGCACCTTGCCACTCCGATAATTCACGTGAAGAAATTTCTCGTTGCTTCGTTTATTCCAATCGTTGTATCCACCACACCATTTGAGTGGGTCCTCCAGGGTCGACTCGAGTGTGATGGTGAAATGCACCAGCGGCTCAACCACGTGTTATCCCCGTGCAATACCGACCACCACCACAACGGTTTATTCATGTATAACTCAAGTACCATAGCAGCAGCAAGCGTTGGGGCCGTCGCTAGCGCACTCATACCCTACATTTTCTGGAGACGGTGCGACTCTGCAGAAATCCCGCTCCCCCCAAGCCCCATATCCTATCCACTCATAGGAAATATCTTGTCTATGCCGGCCAAGGAAGAACATCTGGGCTTTATCCAGACTGCGCAGCAGCTAAATAGTAAGCCCCAGATTCTACCACATTGACAAGATAATAAACCTAGCATTTGCCAAGGCAACATCTTTTCCTTGAGCATGTTCGGAGTCGTGATTGTTGTCCTGAATAGTGTGGAAGATGCCGTCAACTTGCTTGAAAAACGATCGAGCATCTATTCGGATCGAGCCCAAATTTCAATGCTTGTGGAACCTTCCTTGTAGGTGTGATTCGCCCTCACATTGACACCTACTGATCCCTTTTATTTAGGATGGATTGGGGAAACCTCGTCACCTCGTTGTCGTACGGGGAGCGGTGGCGAAAGTCTCGCCGCATGATGCACCAGTGGTTACATAAGCAGGCCGCTGAAGAGTTTCACCCGTCTCAACAACACCAGGCCCGACTTCTGTTGCAGCGGCTGCTGAGCAAGTCGGATAGCCTCAACACATCCGAAGTGCTTGAGCTTGAGATATATACGTAAGATATTTGTCCGTGCTAAATCCGTTCGGCTCGATTAACTATTCGAAATCGTGACAGGACCATGGCCGGCACCATCATGCACTCCGTATATGGTCTCAAGGTCGAAGACCCAAACAATACGTTTATGTTGAAACTCAAAGGAGCCATGGATAACATTGCAAAGGCTGCTTTACCTTCAAGTGAGTTGCCCCTCAAAACCTTTGTTTGCCTCAAAATCTGAACCAAGGCGTTTGTTCGGAAGACTTTTTAGTGAACTCTTTTCCCGCACTTATCCGAGTGCCAGACTGGCTCCCGTGGACGGATTGGAAACGTCTTGGGAAAGAGTGGAGGGAGCAGAAAGAAGATGCTGTTAACAGCCCATTCAACTGGACAAAGTCTGAAATGGTGCGTCGCACAATGCCTGACGAGATTTCGGTTTCCTTCACGACTTCGAGATAGAAAAGAAGCGTGCATGAACCATCCCTGGTCGAATGCATGCTTGGGAAAGCCGAACACTTGGGGATAGATTCGAGCGAGGTGGATGACCATGTCAAAGAAGTTGCGTTTGCACTCTTTGGGGGTGCGTTGGAAATTGCTGTCTTTGAATATGTTCTCACTCTTTTCAACTAGGTGGTACTGATACGGCAAGTACTGTTCTTCAATTTTTTTCCCAATAGGCCCTGCATCCTCATGTTGTTTCCACGTAGACGGTCAACACAATCCTCATTTTCTTTGTGGCGATGCTTCTTTTCCCAGAGGCTCAGCGAACAGCTCAGGCAGAGATTGACACCATAATCGGATCCGAGAGGTTACCGGTGATGGAAGACCGGTCTCAACTACCTTATATCGAACGACTCATCAAGGAAGTGATTCGTTGGCGACCTATTCTCCCCATCGGTAGGTCCAAACTACTTGGACTGAATCGGGGCTAAAGTTCGTGTTCTGTTGTAGGGATACCGCATGTCTGTCATCAAGACGACGTGTACAATGGCTACCGGATCCCCAAGGATGCAATTATGTAAGAGGGGCGTCCTTCAGTATTTGAGCTGAAACCTAAACCCTTGCACCGTTGCGCAGATTTGGAAACATATGGTATGTCCAGTGACGTAACCTAGCGAAACACCCCTTCATCCAATACATATCGACCATTACAGGGCAATGAACCACAACGCTCAAGTGTACAAGGATCCAGAGACGTTCGAACCTGACAGATTCATCGATCCATCTGTTCCCCCCACGCCGTCGTTTGGGTTTGGTCGTCGGTATGTCTAATAATCCATACCTTATTGAAACCTGACCTGTAATACTTCCACAACATAGAATCTGCCCTGGCATACACTTCGCTGGATCGTCTCTCTTCATCTTCATTGCCTCAATACTGGCAGCATTCAATATAGAGATGGCCAAAGACGCAGAAGGTAATGGTATCGCACCAGTACCTGTGAGCGAGAACACCGCTATCTAGTAAGTTGTTGCATCCCAGCTCGCGGATGCCCCCGGGTTCTAATACGTTACTGTTCAGCCATCCTGTGCCGTTCAAGTTCAAGCTCACCCTGCGCTCTGCTACATACAAGCAACTTATTCAATCCGGAGTGTAAATATATGCGCTCCAATGCGTTTCAGGAGGGAGTTGAAAAGATGGGTTAGATCGAAATACCTTCATATAGGATCATCGTTTTTGTATAATCGTTTTCCAAAGTGTAGCCACCCGAGGGCCCCGACTGCAAAAAGGATATGAGGAACCACTTATCAACATAACGATATACTTAAGGTTGGGGTCAATGCCTCAATGAGGGATTCAATCGAACTTAAAGTAGCTACCACCCGCCCAGGCCGACAACCGAACCATTTGTATCACGTATACAGCTCCCACCGGTTGGTAATGTTTAAATTCCCGCTGCAGACCCGGTTTTTGACGCTTTGTGATGTGAGATCTATCCGGGCATGCATTTTGTTGGATCGTCTTTCTGCGCCTTTATTGCTTCGATGCTGGCGACATTTAAGATTTGGACAGCTAAACATGAACAGGGAAATGACCTTGTGTTAGCTTGGCTGAAAGCGCAAATACAATAATCCAGTGAGTAATGTCACACTTCGATGGCGCTCTGACCTACCTGTGTTATTCAATCATCCAATCAAATTCAAGCTCCGCCTCCTCTACGCACCAACTACTTGTTCGGGATAAAGTGCGACTATACAATGTATTAAACAGTTGATGGGAGGCGTGCTTATTGATCATATCTCAGCAGGAGATGTCTTAATAATGGGCAGGAGGGTTGATAACTGCGGCCGAGAGATAAGAGTACTAATCGGGAACTCCACAAAATACCGAGCCTCTGCGGCCTACGGGAATCACGGCTACCATGGCCGCATGCTCCAAGGGCGGCGTAGTCAGACACCCGAACGCTGCGGGCATGGCCACTGGTGACCGATGTTTTTTTCACGTGACGGCGATAGAAGCCCGTGATTCCGCGATGACGTGATGAGCCTTCGCAACCTTTATAACGGATGACCACCACCAAGGCGTTTTCCAGCACCTACATCCTCACCACTCCTACCTCGTCTACAATGTCTCAACCTGTAATCCGTGAAGTAAGTTTCCTCCCTAATCTACCTCCGTCGACCCAACTCACCTTCCGAGCTACCAGGTTGCCTCCGGCCTCTGGACATTCTCCAAGCCATTCGCGCGCTTCGGCATCTTCCCTGTTGGAGGACGCTCAACTGCCATCAAACTCCAGTCTGGAGACGTATGGCTGTTGGCTAGTACCCCTTGTGACGACGCAACAAAGGCGAAATTAAGCGAACTTGGGCCAGTCAAGTGAGTCCGGTTAGACCTGGAGTTGCGGTATGTTGGAAACTGATTCGGGGGTTTACAGGTACATTATGGCAGCGGATGCGGTGCACCATTTGTTCCTCCCTGACTATAAGAAACTATATCCGGATGCGAAAGTCATTGGAGTTCCTGCGTTGATTAAGAAAAAGGAGGGCGTGATCAAGTTTGATGGAGGTACGTTCTCTCGCTCGATCCTCTTATGATCTCCTCTGACTGGGCCGTTGCCATAGTCTACGGACAAGATCCTGCCGGAACCAAATACGGGTTTGAACCCGAGGTACATCTCATTCCTCCAACCACCTCTCTGCGCTCCTAATCCCCTCCTCGAACACAGATCCAAGCCTGCTATTTTTCCGGCTTCCAAAACCAAGACGTTGCATTCTTCCACGCGCCTAGCAAAACGCTCATCGAAGCGGACTTGTTGTTCAACTTGCCTGCTACCGAACAGGTTCGCCTTGTCTACTTCCTCATTTACCCTCAGCCTTCCTGACGCTGTGAATAGTACGCCAATTCCAAATCGAGCGGTAAATTCCCTATTTTCGGTACGCTCGGCCCGACGATGCGTGCGCACAAAACCTTTGTGTGGAGTGCGGGTCGGGACAAGGCGTAAGCCCCATTCTTGCGTGTTGCTCGTGATGGTGTCTAACCAGTGTTTGTGTAGTGCGATGGCCCGCGATGCGCGCACGGTTGCTGGGTGGGACTTTGATCGTATTATTCCTTGCCACGGGGTAAGTCTCTTTGGTGCCTGGTTTGTGTGGGTTGTGTAAACCGACTGATCATATTTTACTAGGACGTAATTGAGAAGGGTGGCAACTCCGCGTGGCGTGAGGCGTACAAGTGGTACCTCGAGGAGAATTCGAAGCCTTGAACCAAACATTCGTCGCCTCTCCCCTCCATGCTTGTACTTGGTACCTTTAGAGTTTGTGCTCGCCCTGTAAATTGTATTTTATCCTCGTATCTTTAACGTTTCAAACGTAATGAAAGGTCTTTGGTGTTAGGTCAGATAGTCGAATAATACCATCAAAGGAATCTAGTGGATACGGTCGCAAGGACCTACCACCAGAGTTGTAATGTGTAATACGTAACAAATCCATCCCATAGGCGCCCAGCGCTGGTGACCTTGCCTGCAAACGTGATGAAACTGAGCAAAGGCTAGTGACTGGGCTTATCGTCCTGCGCCACTTACCCGATCTTAGGCCAACTTGGTGTGGTACAAGTTTCAGCCTTGAGATTAAATATTCTAGAAACTGAACGATACACATACCGTAGACTGACATTACATTTGGTGGGTTCCCAATCGCCACGTTACTACCAAACTAGCAGCTGGTGGTTTCGCCCGCCTGCTGAAAAAGCGCCCGCAGGGTGGTACCTTGTAGCTACGCCCTCGGTCCAGTGTGAGTGCTAACTGACTATATATTTATATCCCTCGCCTCAATCTTTTGAATGCATGTATACTGTTAAAGACTAAAATTCTGTGTGGTTGCTTCTTAGCGTGTGTGTGCAGTGGAAGCGCATCGGGTCCGATGGCGGGGGGTCGCCCCCAGTTGTATGTACAATATATATTGCTTATATACATGGTAGATAGTGTAAGCGAAATCAACTGAGGGAGCAATTGAGATTCGAAACATGTATCCATGAGAACATGAACGGAGATAATCAACATATACTCCTCTGCGGTATAGTATTGTGTCCGGTTGAACGTCCTCTAAACGTGTTTTTTGTCTCATTGTGGAGGATGGGAGCGGTAAAACATTTCAATCAGTAACGTGAAACCGCGTGTATGCTGTCATTCACAGGCCCCCCTGCAGTAGAGCTCAACCGTGGTGCCTACCAAGCATAAACTTAACCGAGAGTAAGTTATTCAAACCCAGACCTTGCGGTTCACCAAAGGCGACCGCGGGACAGTGTGATCTTTTGCTTAGATGGTTATGCTTACAAATGTGGGACTAGAAAGGAGAATTAAGGCAAAGCAAACGTCATTCCGCTGAAAAGGCTCGCCAATACAATCTCGGGCGGCCAAATCGAGCATGCTTATAGTCTAGTCTCTACCCCCTCCTTACTCCGCTCAGTTCCACCTCTGACACCTGGCTTTGCTTCGACTTTGAGTTCAGAGTCCTGAGGCTGGCCGCACTTGGAGATACGCATGCGCGTGTCAGTTGTAGACCTTGCGACGGACGTCAAGTTTGTGAGTGCACTGTGTGAGATGGTTGTGAAGGATGGGTGGTAGCATTTGGCCTGGCTTCGATTGGGGAAACCCGAATATGGTACGGGAGAGAGAAATGGGAATGGGCAGAGATGGGACAGAGGTAGTAGAGGAACTGGGGAAGGAGCTCACTGGGGAAGAGAAGACGTAGAGACCGCTCAATTCTCAGCGGTTTGAGCTGAAAAAGACAGGGACCAATTCATTGCCACAATTCTAGGCTCTTTTTCGACTCATTGCCTTGAGAAGTGACGGACCTGATACATACCTACACGCAGTGCCGATTCCAAATGTTGGGACCGGCCGAGCTCGCCTTAGTGCGAAAGGCCGCAGAAAGTGTACACCACGTCCCCGGGTCTGTGCTTCCCGGGGTGAACAAAGTATCAATCTTGGTCGAGGCCTTTGCTAATGCCGTGGAATTTTTTGGTCCCTTGCAATAGGGAAGAGTGCCGGCTATTTGCCTAGTGCTACGAAGAGGAGGGAGAGGCCTTCGTTGACAGACCATCGTGCACAAAACTGTAACGCGTAACGGTTGTCAAGTGAGTTTGAACTCGAACAAGCGCCGAAGATCTTGCCCTTGACCATCGCCCCGAGGATTCCATCTATGTCCAATCCTTGGGTCCCGAAGAGGTCGGTGACTGCTCACAGTCCTCTGCATCTTGCTAACACGTCGCAGCTCCTCGGATATGAGGGGTGTTCACCTGCAGATTAAATGTTTGTCCTCAATCGTCATGCCCAATTCACATTCGGATGCTGAAATTCGTACACAGCAATCGATGTTACATTTGAAAGGGTTGAAAGTGCAAATATCCGCCCTTGTTTGTACTCCAGTGATAACTCTGGATTTTCTGCGGACACTCCACTGGGGCGTTTAGAACCGAAGGGCCTTGATGCCCCAATACTACGCTGGAGGAATGTCGACCCAATGTAAGCCTCGATCACGATTTCACGACTTGTGCCGTTAATGATACAAATAGCACTCTGGGCTCGTTGGATTGTTGCCTCGAGATACGGGTATTTCGATTGAATGGGGCCACGCCTGAGCTATATGGATCCGTCGAGTTCCCAGCACATGAGCTCGTAGGAGCCAAGTGGAGCGCTTTTGAACGCAGTGCAGGTACTGTCATTTGGGAAATCATTCCAGAATATTTCTCAGTAGAGCTCACTTGGCCCTGTAGCAGGTGATAATGGGCTGTTCTTCGTATCTCTTGTATTGGCTTCGATAAATGGGGTATATAATTTACAAACTACTTACCTATATTTCTGAATGTCTGAAACACAATGCAGGTCCCCATGGCCGTCGAAGGCACAGGGGGTGGGAAGACCATTAGTTGTGGCAATTTCCCACCCTCTGGCGCCTACTATATTCGCCCTCCAAATTCTGATCAAATGTCGGCCAGGGCATATGAGGATGAAGCCGTCCTTGAAGTGACCCCTGGCTCACACGTAGTAAGCAGATCATATCTCTTGGTGATTTATTTTGCTTCAATACCAAGTGGGTCGTAGTTGTTGATCCAGAGAGACGACCGCACCGGCCAGTGCACGATCTCCAGCGCAAACCGCCGATTATATGCGGCTGTTGGTTCTGGCGAAGTCCAGGCAACAAATAAGCCGTGTCAGTGGGTAATCAAGCTAGTAATGGGCAGCAGGGGGCGCTACCTGTGAGGAGGCACTACCTATGATTAGGTTCACGTACGCAACCAACAGTTTTTCAGAATCACAGATGCCGAGAGTGGCGGGTATTGGGGTCGGAGAACGCAGGAATATTGGTATCGGAGATCGCAGGGATGTAGGGTAGGCATTAATACGTTGTCTTTCAGGGAAGTTGAATGGATATATATTATGCACCAGGTTTTTATCAATCTCCGGGTTGGGGCCGCCGGCGCTGATAATCACTGGGAGCTGGTCCCCATCTCGGGCATGCCGGGCATGGGCTCCCGGGTTGACATTCCTAGGATACATTCCGTCAACGATCCCAGGCTCGATCCAACACACGGGACTAATAATCAGAGTGCCAGTCACACAAACAGCTCAGCCATTAATCGAAATATTCTATTTGATGAGGTTAGATCAGGCTCCCGCCGTTTATTTCAGACGAGTGATGAAGGGATTGACCCAATTTTTCGTTCTCAGCCAGCACCTGTGCGGACCGGCTTTGGTAGCAGGCCAGCAAGTCGGAATGAATTTCAACCAACTAGCACAAGTTTCACGCCGCTCCATCCGAGGAATGCGACACCTAACGCAGCGCTCGAACATAGTACTAGCGGTCTTAGACCGACGTCTAGTCCTGGTTCAAACGGCATGAGCGATCAGAGTGCGAACGATCAAGAGATTACTAGCCACGGCGACATCCTGGGAACTGGCGGTTACCGTACCTGGAATAGAGAAGCCGCGCATCACAGCCCGCGGAGACGCACTGGTAATACCGAGATCGGCGCTCACCAGCAGATCGCGTGGCGCAACCCCACCAGCACGACACGCTCCCAACCTCGTCCTCGACTAGGTTCGCCTGCCCACCAGCGCTTTGGTAGCAGTCCGGCAAGTCGGAATAAATTTCAACTAGCTAGCACTGGCCTAACGCCACTCCGTCCGAGAAATGCGACGCCGAACAAGGCTCTCGAACGCACTAGACCGGCATCTAGTCCTAGTTTACACGATTCTGATCCAAACAGCATGAGCGATGAGAGTGCGAACGATGCTCTTGGACACCCCAGACCTGCATCTAGTCCTAGTTTACACGCTTATGGTCCAAACAGCATGAGCGATGAAAGTTTACGTAGTCCTGATCCAAACAGCATGGGCGGTGGGCGTGCGAACGATGCTCTCGAACACATCAGGCCGGCATCTAGCCCTAGTTTACATGCTTATGGCTCAAACAGCATGAGCGATGAGAGTTTACACAGTCTTAATCCAAACAGCATGAGCGGTGAGCGTGCGAACGATGGGGAGAACACTGGCCACGACGGTATTCTAGAAACTGGCTGGTACCAGATCTGGAATGTCAATTTCGACTGCGAGCTGAGCGGATCTGGGCTTGGGTTACCCATGAAACTACCCTTTGGAGGTCCAACAGACACAGTAAGCAGATTGCAGCTTATCATAGTTAAATCGCCCTCAAACGATGATTTAATCCCAGTGGTGGATCCAGAGGGATAAACGTACTAATAAGTACACGATTTTAAACGATGAACGCAGGGAGTATTTGGTCCCCCCTAACCACCAAGATGCTATGTCACGTTCGCCATATGATTGGATAATCCAGCCAGTTGAGGGTAGCAATGAGCACTTCCTGTGAGTAGGTTATACCAATACTTCGTGCCACACACAACTAACGATTTTACAGAATTAAAGATATCAATCACGGTGGGTACTTGGGTGCGTGGAATCCGTATGCCCAGACAGTAAAGGCGAGTACAACACGGTCGCCTCTTGATTCGATTAAACTAATATTACTGACCAGATCGGGCTTCGGGACAATATCACTGACAAAGCGAACCACTGGGAGCTGAAACCCAAGCCTGGCACGCAGCCAATCACTACAGGAGTTCCTGAGACCAGCCGAACTCAGGATCGACAGCCTAACCTGGCGCTCAAGACCGTTGGTCGACATGGCATCCACAAGGAGATCACACCCCCGAATAGCCTTTTCAGGGCCAACGAGGTCAGACCGCTTTCTCGCCTTACAGTTCGGGGAATAGTGAAATCTTTGATATCAATGCTTTTAGTCGAGTGATATGCAGTTCATCAAGCGAAACAACACTCAGGCAAACGTGCCCGCCGTCGTGGCGGCCAAATCTCCACCAGTTTTTTTTCGCACTCAGAGTAAGCCCCCTGCAATTGGCTCCTTGCCTTCTGCGTTCACCTGGGGTTCGGGAAACGGGTCAAAGGCTGAGGGCGGTGCGAAGCCGAATCAGGTCAGGTCTTGATTTGTTTCTTGGTCTAGATCATGCATGAACTGTATTTCTCTTCATGCAGAGCGAGTCGTCGAGCCTAAAGGGCCAGAAGTCAAATAAATATCGCACCCCAGCATTTCTGGGCAACGATAGCATAGCTGTTAGGGTGCCCACACCCTCATTTGCCTCAACTAATAACACGCCCGAACTCCCTCGCTCTTCATCCGTACCCAGAGCTCCCCCTGCTCTCATGAAAAGCGATCCCCCCATGGTCCACTTGGCTTACCCTGGGGACAACGAAGCTCTAAATCCGCGGCCAATCAGTGGGACCGGGATTAGTCTAGCTGTGGAGAGTCTTGAACACAACGCCATTTACTATATCTCAAATAAAAGATACAGGAGCGTTGGGGTGATGGTCAGCCAGGACGCAACTCAAGATGATTTAAGAGGTTGCCGGAGGACCCAAGATTCCGATCAAGGTTATAAAGTAAGCACATTTTGTTCCCGAACCATACAGAATGATCTTACTACAACACCTTGTGGGCCTAGTGGCGAATAAGTCAACCCGCTGACCCGGACGACGAAATGGAGTACAGGATCTACAACACGGACTTCAACCGGTTTGCAAAAGGGTCTTCAGGGCATGTCGTGGCAGGTCGATATGATGATCCAAGAGATTATCACTGGTGGAAGATCGAGCGAGCCACGGGCGAGGGCAAAGGGAATTGTTTCACGTACGACAATACCTTATAGAATATCCACATTACTAATGGTGTACCTAGTATTGCGCACGTTGGCACTGAGAAATGTTGGGGGCTGGAGACTAACGGGGATTTTCAGTCGGTGAGTGCGATAGTGCGACGACAAGTGAAGGTTCCTGACAAACAACCTACTAGATTACGTTGGAGAGAACAGTCAGCAGCGACGCCAATTATTGGGTATTTAAAATGGCGTAGGAATGAACTCCTTCAAAAGCAAAACTCGCTAACGTCGGCGATACATGCGCCCACATATGGCTGATGTCAATGTCCATTATCAAAGGTATTAGGAAGCTGTGCTGAGCACGGTGGAGCGACCAGGAAGGCCTGTTGCGAAATGAAGGAGGATCAGTTAGTTATCGGGTGCGCGCAGCAGAGCTGTGGTGGAGTTTTGAACATGTCCGCTCATGCCTGTGATATGTTTCCGTTCTATTAGTTATGCGCTTGTTCATGTCCTTTCTCCCATGTCTTTCAATTAAACACCCTTTTTATCCTCTGGATAGCAAGATATCCTGAACGCGAGTTATTATGATGACCGGTGATGCGCGGGCAGTCGCATTTTGTCACAAGGTGTGTGTTATTCGGTACCTGCTTCGTGTTGGCCCGTAAACCGACTGGTTAGGTTCATAGCGTAATCGAGAAAGTTAGTAACACCATATGGCGAAAGGCCTATTGGTAGTGACTGTACTTGTAAATTTAATATCTGTCTTGGAAATTGTAACGCGTAACAGTGGTCAGCCTGATTGGGATTGACAAACGCCCAAGATTTCGCCCTTGACCATCACCCCACAGAGCGCCATCTCCCATGAGTAGATCCCAAGAACAGTCAGTGATTGAATACACACCCTTATGAGACGTTGTTTACCCGTATGTAGGGAGCTTATCCGCCTCAAGTTTCAATGTCTGTTCTTCCCAATCTTTACACCCAGCCTTCATCCGTATATTGAACTTCACACGCAGCTATCGATGTTACATTTGAAAGGGCTAAAGATATCCCTGTTTGCATCCATTGGCACTCAAGCTACACGGGGTCTGCTCACGATGAGGGAAAACCGAGCAGTTTGGTGCCCAAGCTTCCGGGCGAAATGCTACGCTGGAGGGATATCGGCAAAGTGTAAGCACCCATCAAAGTGCGCCGTGTATCTGTTAACAGTTCCAGCAGCGAGGCGCAATTGAGTGGATACATTAAGGTACTAGCACGTCAGGCAGATGGTTCGATGGAACTTGGCTCTGTTACTTTCAGCGTACGTGAAATGCTGGACCCCCGGCTGACCATTACCAAAAGTTCAGGTACGACTAATAGGCAGATGACTCCAGAATGTCCCGTAAATACAGGTTAATGGACTCTACAGTAGATCCTGTGTTTGGGGCCCAGCTGTTCGTGTCCATGACATTAGCATCAATAAACGAGGTATGTGATTTGTGAACTATGCACCAATCTTTCCCAAACGATACGAAATTTTATACAGGTGCCCACCGACATCGATGAGGAGAAGATCATCTTCGGCAATGTTCCATCCCCCGGCCCACACGTTTTTCGCAACGTCTCGGGTCAGTTCCAGGCAATAGTACCAGCCTTTAAAGACACCTTTGACATATTTTCATCCGGAGTAAGTAGACTATGTCCTCGAATGCCATGTGCCCCAAATACTTAGTAGCTCCTAGTGGCGGATTCAGAGAGACGATCACACCGGCAGGTGCACAATCTTCAATCTTAACGATAATGCGTACGCTGCTAGCGACTCTCAAGGGAATATCGTGAAAGCGGACCAGCCGTATCAATGGATAATCGAGCTACGGAGGGGCAGTATGGGGCAGTATTTGTAAGGAGGTGCCGCCTATGACCGGGTTCTTTCGCGCTACTAACAGGTTTTATAGGATCAAAGACGCTGAAAGTGGAGAATGTTGGACCGAAGATATGGGTACGGTAGGTACGACTCGCTATCTTTCGGTGAAGTTAACTCAATGAGTGTACCAGATCTGCCTCCGAACTCATGCTGAGAGTTACTGGGTCCTGGGGGATCCTTTCAGTCCAGCGGGACCGGAGCACCTGGAATTCACGGCGCCTAGCAGGCCAGAGAGCACAGAGTATGGGAGGGCGTCCAAGAGCGTTTACGCGCTTTCTCCAGCCAAAATAGCGGATTCTTTTTCTCCTCCCACGGCGAGCGAGCCGTCGATGATTCCCTCGACCCTCCCAGGAGGGAGCGAAACTTCAAATCTACAATCAACTAGCGAGGCTACCTTGGTAGCTTCGTCTAGAGATGGTAGTCGAAATAGAACTGTTTTTTACTATATCTTCAACAAGAAGTACGGAGCTGAAGTGCGAATATCTGAAAACGCAGATCAAGTTGTTTTAGTCGGCTGCCGGAGAATTGAAGACGCTGATCCAGGTTATAAAGTGAGTGCTCCATCTTAAATCATGTGGAAGGTTCTTGTTACGATACCTTGAGGATCATAGTGGACACTACTACCAGGTAAACGGAATACCAATGAATACACGATCAAAAACGAAGATTTCGAATGGTATGCAAAACAAGACCATGCGCACCCGGATTCTGTGCACGCGAAAATCACGCATGACTGGTGGATAATCAATCCGGTTAAGGACAAAGAGAACTGCTATGTGTAAGATAAGGGCTTTTCTAAAACTCGCCTGGCATGCATTACCAACAGTGCACCCAGGATCTCGCATTATGCAAATCATGTATATTGGGGGTTAGAAGAAACCAGGGACAACACGCCGGTGAGTAGGTTCAGCGTAACCGCGAAAGGGTGTTTACGATGAGTCACGTACTAGATTAAATTACGGGAACTACCCAGCGATGACAGGTACCATTGGGGATTTGAGCCCCCCCTCACCCATTACGACCCCAAATGAACGTAGTCAACACATACGCCTACGGCTAACTTACACTTACGTCAGTTATTGGAACTGCCCTTGAACACGGGGGGCTAAGGTCAACAGCGAGAGACAAAGGGCTGGGTACCGGGTCAACCGAGCGAACTGGAGCAGTGTTTCGGATATATGCGCATATGCTCCCTGATAATATACTCTCGCCATATCAGTAATGCGTTTCTTGTATTCATTCTTCATGTTTACACTAATTTCAAGCACCCCTCGCCCCACTGGAAGAGCGGATATCGGTGGCCAAGAAGCGTTTGAGAGTACCAAATCAGGATGGGGTAGCGCAAGCAACCAAGCCTCGGGGCGTAGATGTTGAGGAGCAGTGGAACCGTCGGGCACTCTGTCAATTCACCTGACGGATGTCAGTTACAGGTATGGGTGCTGTGCAAGACCGTAACACGTAACGGCTGCCAACCGGGGTTTTGATGCGCGCTAAGGGTTTTGCTCTTGACCATCATTTGCAGGATGCAGGCTTTCGTGGGTAAATTTCGGAAAAGGTCGGTAACTGAATGTACGAATATCTGTAACTGATGAGATATTGTATGTTTCGCGCAGTTCACATGTCCGCCTTCACATCGAATGTTTGTTGTCAACCCTTGTACCCGATCTCGTTCCTTATACTCAACTTTACATGCAGCAATAGACATTACATTTGAAAGGGCTGAGATGAAAACCATCCGACTTTCTTTGTACTCAAGCAACGACGCGCAATGTTCCTCAAATGAGAGGTATTTAGGCCATTTGGAACCGAAGAACTGCCCCATGGCGTTACACTGGGAGGATGTTAGCCCAATGTGAGCAGGAATTGTACTTGCTCAATTTGAGTCACCGACAATCTCGATAGCGAGGTCGATTTTGGGGGGTACATTAAGATACGGGTATGTATGTGCAGCCCTGGTACATCTGAAAGGGAATACGGGTCTATCAAGTTCGGAGTACTTGAAATGGCCACCCGGCTAAGCGTTACTGGCTGCAGCTCGGGTGCTACTCGTGAGTAATCATCCCAGAATTGCCTGCCAGGACAACTAACATGGTTCTGCTGCAGGCGATAATGGGCGGTTCTTCGCGTCCGTGGTATTGGCATCAAGAAATCAGGTGGGTAAATTGCAAATTATTGGAATCCCCTGCTTTAGCTAGCGATCTGAATATAATACAGGTTCCTACCACTGTTGGAAACATGATCGATCGGAAATTCATTAGCTATGACAATGTTTTATACTCTGGCGTCTACAAGATTTTCAACATCAAGTCCCACGACTGGGTAACAATGTGTCTTAGAACGGGCTGCCTTAAACCTTCTCCGCATCCGTACAACGTAAGTAGATTACACATTGAACAGTTTCACTCGTTTCAGCGCTGAGTGACTTCTAGTGGTGTATTGAAAGGGATAACCTCACCGGCAGATATGCCATCTTCAGTCAAGCACATGGAGTGTACGCGGGTACGACTTCTCAAGCATATCTTACAAAGGCAAACAGCCCGTGCCAGTGGGTAATCCGGTTGTTGAAAGGCAGCGGGGGGAACTTCTTGTAAGGGAATACTACCTATGACGAGGCTCACGCAACTAGCATTTTTATAGAATTACAGACATCGATGGCGGGACATATTGGGGCCAAAAAGGGGAGTCAGTAAGTACAATATATGGTGTGTTGGAGAAGCCGAACCAATTCTGCCAACCAGATTTGTCGCCAGACTGAACTCGCCAACTCTGCGAATCACTGGCACCTGATACCGGTGTTTGGCACGCCAGGCGATGTCTCTCAGCCCGGCGCTGAGAAACTTATCAATGTTCCCGAAGCTACCGGATGGCCCGAGCCTAGGCCAACAAGAGCGAATGATACGGAGGGCGCTAGTTGCAGCAACGTCCTGGAAACTGGTCCATATTATATCCTTAACGCCAAGTCTGGCACCTGGGTGACATTAAGTGCAGCGTCCATCGTGACTCTCCCATACCCCGATAATGGATCCACAGTAAGTAGATTACATGCTCCATACTTTGACTTTTCCTCGGCGTTAATTTGGTCTCAGTGGTGGATTCAGAGTGATGCAAATACCAACACATACACGATCTTCAACCCAGAAAACAACGTATACGCTGGGAATCAAGATGAGCAGTATGTGGTGTCTCAAACGAACGTGTCATTTCGGTGGATACTTCAGCCAGTAAGGGATAGCAAGAACCAATTCTTGTAAGTATATAATACCTACGATTAAGACTATGATCATAACCGATGGTTTCATAGAATCAAACACGTAGGGCATGGCAGGCATTGGAGTCTCCGGTGGCGCGGTCCCTTGTTAGTGAGTGCAACGCCACGCTGCCATTCAACGGAACGAAACTGATATCACCTAGTTGGTTGTTCTCGAAACTGGAACACCTGACTCCGCGAGTTACTGGGAACTGAGACCCCGCATGCCCAGCGTGTCAGTTACTGGCTCTCAGCTCAACGTCGCTAAGACAAACCGCGCCAAGAGTCACAAATACGACCTAACGCTCAAAACCAACAAACATAGCGGCAGTCACACAGATCGCTCGGCATCCAATCGCAACGTCGCGCTCGGCAAGGTGAGATTATGCTGTCAACCGTCCCTTCGGATGAATGGCGAGACATCTAATTTCCGTGCTCGTGTTAGTCGACAGGTTTGCAGACTAGGTCCCCAAACCAGAACTGGCCCCGAGCAAACGTCGACGCCATATCGACACATTCCGCCGATGATCTAACGACCGTTAAGACAGCCAAATATCTGCCAGTTCAGCTCCCGAGTCATACCCAAAGCGAACCGTCATTGGTTGATCCTAAATCAACTGTGAACATGGAGGATAGATTGCATACCGAAAGTGTTGCCAGGTTCATTAAGGTGATGTCCTCTCCCAAGGCCGCAAAGCTTCGATCCCCAACTAATATGTATGGCCACATAGATGAGTTTAGCCGGCGGTAGCGTTGAAGGAGATCCCGTTTACCTTATTTTCAACAAAAAGCACGGGACCGGAGTGACGGTCCTCCAAGATGCATATAAGGCGGATGTAGTCGGGTTTCGGAGCACCGAGGGGGCCAAATTGGGTTGCAAGGTCAGCATATCTTGTTTTCGAAGGTCATTGAGATCCCGTTATAACACCTTGCGGTTCATAGTGGAAAATACTGCGGTACAGACCCAATATAATGCAGTACAGGATCTACAACGTGGACTTCCAGATGTATGCGAAACGAGGTCACCCCAACGAGGATTCTGTGGAGACGGGCCAACGTGATGGTAACGATAACAACAATGATGATTATGACTGGTGGATAATTAAACCCGTCCCGAGCAAGGAGAACTGCTTCACGTAAGAGGCTAATGCATTAGCAACCCAGCTGACGTACATTGCTGACGGGGCATATAGGATCGCGCACCTAACCGAGAAGAAGTATTGGGGGTTAGGCGATGAGCGTGATAGGACGCCGGTAAGCATGATATAGTAGCGGAAGAACGTTCGTGACTAGTTATCACCAGGTCAAGTTGCAGGAATCTGAGAGTAATAGCGCAAACCACTGGGAATTTGATCCCCCGCTCGTGCCAGAATGAGTCCTCTCATAAACGAGAGGATTGACGTATCAAATAGAGGCAACGGAGCTGTGGCGATGGTTTGAATGGTGTATGCTGATATTTTCCTATTCGTCATGCGTTATTTCCATGCGGGTCTTATGTTTCTTGAACGCATATATGCTTCTAGACAGACGCGACCAAGATGTTGCGAATACCAGATATTTTGCGCCCAGACGAGTAGTGGAAATTTTCGGCCAGTAGCAGGAGACCATATACATCATCTGCCACGGGACAGTCCAACGGGAAGATTTGACAGAGTGCCCGCCGAGGGTAACCTTGGTCGATTGGGGATGAATTATCCGGAATCCGAGTTTTGAATTTGGGCTGAACCATGATGTGGCGGTGCGAGGTCGGGTTTGGCTGGTTTATAATTAGATAAATCGAGAGATCTCACAGGCAAAGGACATCCCAATACAACAATCCAATTAGCAAAATCGAACATACAGATAGTCCACATTCTACTTCTCACTACTGACTTCATGTCTAAGCTTCCTCACTCCACCAAATAACAATGTACACTATTGCACCCGCGATCACACAAACTCCCAAGAACAGTGCTGCGACGACCGCGATCAGAGCCCACGGCAACCCCTCCTGCTCTATTCCTTTCCTTTCCTCGATGCCCATCTCTCTGCGGCGTTTAGCCTCGGCTTCAGCCTTGAGCCTCGAGTCCCGGAGCTGGTCACGCTTGACAATGCGCATCCGGGCGTCGGTGGTGGACATTTCGACGGACGTCGAGTTTGTAGCTGCGCTGTGAGCGATAGTTATGAAGGATGGGTAGTGGTGTTCGGCCCAGGCTTCAATCTGAGTGGCAAAAGGAGTTAGTTCGGGAACTGAGATGAGGAAGCCAAAGCGTGGGAGGAAAGGGCGGATGAGGCAGGGGCAAGGAGATGGGAAAGGGAGGAGGAACGTACCCGGCCGCACGCAATTCCAATTCTCAAAAAGTTGGGATCAGCCGGGCTCGCCTTGGCATGGATGCCACGCGCAAAGTCGCGGAACATGTATGCCACGTCGCGTGGATTTGTGCTCTTCATAATCAGCTAACAGTACACGCGTCAGTCAATTTACGACATTGCATGTGCCAGATTGCCACTCACTTGAACAGCCTGACCTTTACGAATCTTCACGTTCCTTCTCATCACGTCTGGATTCATAAAGCACACCTCAAGTGTCGCCAGCGCCATCACCGCCGGAATCGCGCAAAAGTTGAACACGCTCTGGTTCTTCAACAATGCCAAATAATCCAACGCGTCTGTTGCATGGCGGAGCGCATCGAGTGTCATTGCGCTGAGCGCCCAGAGAGATCTATCGGCCGTCTCGCCCGGAACATCGACCCCACGGACTAGCTCTTCCGGAGTGGGGAAGCCGAAGAATTCGCCTTTTCCAGGAGGACGTGCTTTTTCTGATGTGGGGTTGTAAACGCCCCAAAGTTCGCGTGGCCAAAAATACCGGCCTTGGTCGGTATCCTCACGAATGTCGCGGAGGATGTTTGTCTTTTGCAAGAGAAGGCCCATCGAGTTTGAGAGCGTTAGCTGTTCGCCGAGCCATGCGACTTCTTTGCCCGATGCGGCAAAGAGGCGGGAAAGGCCTTCGCCGACGAGCCCGGCAACATAATGGCAGTAAAGGTCGTATTCCGCGATTGTTTCGAGGTATGGCGAAGGCGCGTTGGGCGAGAGAGTGGAGGATTTGGAAGAGAGAGACGCGGCGCGGTGTGCGTAGTCAGCCATGCCGATTTCCATTTTGTGACAAATATCGGTAATAATCTCGCGATACCTGTGACAAAGTTAGCCATCGACAAAGACACCACTAGTAGCCCGCAAGACGTACTCGGGTTTGAGGAGGCCCATCTCGGTCACGACATTATCGAACTCAACAAGCAGCTGTCGGTCCTTTTCGTCCGGGCCAGAATCGGAAAATGTCCAGCCTGGGGTGGAGAGTTTTTCGTGAAACGAGCGTAAGAGAGGTTGTTTCTTTTCGTCGGGAATCGTCATGTCGTCTTCGATCGTGTCGAGGCCACGGAGGACGAGGTAGAACATGCATACCTGGCATCAAAGCGTGAGCAAAAAAGGCAAAACATTCGCTGGCACCACAAGAAAGAAAATACCCACCATTCTCGCCATATCGCCTTCCAATTCCTTGATGACCGCCGAAAAACTACGACTAGTCAGGTCCAGGAAATCCCAGCACCGCCGCATACTCGCTCTATCCCATCCACTCGTGTCGTGTTCCCGCTGGGCGGTAATGTCGCGCTTCGCTTCGTGCCATATTTTGTATTGCATAAGGCTGCGGAATTCATTGGGGTGCGTGCAGAGGAGATAGAGGTACGCAGTGATGCCCATGGTGGTCGTAAGATGAGGATGAAACGAACGGAGAGTGGAATCGTGTCATCAGCGCAAGCGCTGGGCTGTTACGGAAAAACAAATCAAATGAGGCAGGTAAACAGAGACAAGCAGTGTTAAAATTAACTGGCATGGTAGGTACACTTGCGTTACACATACGACGTGGGGCGGTGTTGCTCATTGTCTGGGCGTTTGGGTTGGGCCATCACTCCACATCCGCTGCTCCTTATCCCTCAGCAACTAGGAGTAGTACTTCCTCCGAACCATGCCCAAAGAGCTATACAACCTGACCACAACTTCTTTTACCCGATGTCCCGCTGGTGAATCACTGGAGCCATCAGGCTTTGGAACCCAGCAAAGCCTGCGCTCTTGGATGTCCCAGACATATATTCTTGACCCTATGACGAACCAAGGATAGCGCGAATTTTGCCCAGTGCCTGAAATGACCGGAGGGCCTGCTAAGTGGCAATTTGTCCCATTATCAACTCGGGACACCACGTGCTTGTCGACGCTAATGCTGAATGTAGAATACGAGGAGTTGTCTCCATGGTAATCCTCGACCGGAGCAACAAAATACTCTGGTCGTACAAGCGGCACAAGGTAAGTATTACTAAATAAGTTAATAGTGATCGGGCTTACCGCATTCCCCTAGGAGCGTGTAGACATACTCCGGACTGACACTGTAACCTCCCACATGGGAAGAGTCCTAGTTCGAATACACCACGATAGATGTTAGCCGCAAGTCGGGCTTGACGGATTGAAACACTTGCATCTGAAAGAGAATTGGAAGCGAAAATTGCCGCCAATGATTCGCCTGGAAGCGGAGTTCTTTTGATACACTTGAGCTATTTTTGTTTTATATTGGAAACAGAAGGGTTCGTTACGCGGGTTTGTAAACTGGAAAATGTGGTGACTTACGCCATCTAGAACATTTGTTGAGCTTGGGCGGTCTGAGGGGTCGTGTGACCATGAGTATACCATCAATTCCCATAGCTGGTCCGCTTCATCCCTATCAAAAGAAAGTATATTTTTTGGCCGTTCGGGAATTCGCTTTTGGAGGACACCCCTGAGTACCGCAGGACCCTTGAGTATATTGCTGAATGGTACTTTTCCTGTAACAGCTTCCTGGAGCTCGGATAAGGCCTCCTACGCATGGCTACAAGGGAACGAGGGCTTTCACGTACCAATAACGTCTATTCACGAGTATTACTAATCAACTGGTGCTATTGGTTGAAAGAAAAGCAACTCACCATTGCAAGTGAATAAACATCCGCCTCCTTACTAGGTTCCAGAGCAGTCCCAAGGAGGATCTCTGGGGCCTTACCAGTGATTATTGGTTACTAATTGCGCCAGCTCAAGAATGAAGAACTACTTACGGTCCAGCGCACGGGGTCATTCAGGTCGCCAGTTCTTTCCCTGTCGCTCAATTCCACCAGTTCAGCGTGCCCAAACCCAGCGAGCTTCGCTTCGCCTTCTCTGGATATAAGCACATTTCTCTGTAATAAAATTTTAGTACTGGTATTTTACGACGTGCTCTGGCTCCTACGCTCTTGACCGCGCCGTGTATCTGATAGGACAGATAGTATCATGTAAGTAATAGACTTCCCAATAAAGAGAGCTCACTATGCCGATTTGATGCAAATATTTCAACCCTTCTGAGATCTCGACGCACTACACATACATAATAAAGGATCAACACATGTGCAGTGATTTACAGCGATGGCTTACTAGTTGGTAACGGTTTGCCTTTTCACCCGGGGTGGTTCTGATATATTCAAGTAACGACCCGTTGTCCATCCAGGATGAGACCATAGCCACATGGTTCTGGAACTGCGCCAGCCCCTGCAAGGATAATACGTTGCAATGTGAGGCGCATGACCATGCATAAAAATTGCGGGCCGTGTGCTGTTAATGAAAGTCAAGCAAGAGCCCCAGTTCATCAGTCCATGAAGCGGGGTATTGAACCTGACTAAGTCTCGCCTTTGGAATTACGTGGTCTGTGTACTCTCGCGGGAGTTCCAGCCAAAGGGTCTGAATTGCCACCTGCCCACTGCTGCTGAGTGTCCCGCGATACACGTCCCCAAACCTTCCACGTGTGGACGGAGTTCGAGCACACTTATCCAGGTCTAGTTGTTCGGTTACGTCGGGACACCCATGTTCGCATAGCATTACGATAAGCTCGGGCACCGGCACGTAAGGAAAGGTCACGGCTTCGGGAGGGCTCATGGGGCCTGCAGTTCCGGGGGGTTGTTCGAGCAGTTCGAGTGCCTCGGCAGGAACCGCTAGCCTGGGGCGTGGGCGCACTGGTGTATGTCTTCCAATGCTTTTCAGCTGTATTACCGCATACAGCATAAGGTGAGTATCAGCGACGACTCCTCAAGGTAGCCTTTAAAGGACTTACGTCGGCCAGGATGGCCATGCAATTTGGGCGAGCTGCAGGGTCGCGGTCCCAGGAATCCACCATTAATTTCCACAGCTTGTCGGCCTTGTCTCCTGGAAACCCAGTTAATTCTTTTGGGCGCGTGGGGACTTGGTGTTCGAACACCACAATTTTAAGGACCCCTATGTCGGACTCGTCATGGAACGGCACCATGCCTGTAACCACTTCCTAGAGCTGGAATGAGACCCCCTACAGACATTCGCAAGCCTCAGTACACACCAACAGCGTCTGTTGCCCAACATGCCCTGATTAGCCCGTCCTGTTGGCTTAAAGGCCAGTAAACTCACCATTCCCAGCGCATACACGTCCGCCTCTTTGCTGCGTGATATAGACTCTTCTATCAGCTCCGGAGCCTTTGTGTTAAACAGAGAAGTTTGATCGGTCACTTAATCCAAGCAAAAAGGTCGGGATTGCCTACCGCCCAGCGTGCAGAAAATGTCGGTTGACTTTTCATACTCATAAAGCGCAGTGTGTGCTCCCTCAACTCGGCATTTCCGAAGTCAGTGAATTTCGCTACGCCGTGATCGGACACGAGCACGTTCGGCTGCAAACAGGGTGTTAGCAAAATAAAATTTGCCATTTCCAGGCGATGGTCCTACACTCTTGATGTCCCCGTGAATCTAGCGCGAGTTATTTTGTGTTAGATGCGTCAATATAATAAAGAGCGCAATGCCTACTATGTTCTTCTGGTGCAAGTACGCTACACCCTCGGCGAGTTCGATGCACTACGTGCACATATTTGCAGGTTAGTGTGTGAGCGCAACAAATGTCCGTTGACTTGCAATTTGGTGGCAATCAACCTTTGGGTTTCGTCGAATGTACTCCAGCAGCGTCCCGTTGCTCATCCAGGGCGAGATCATAGCCAGCCGGCCTTGAAACAGCGCAATTCCGAACAACTCGAGAATGTTGTGATGTCTGAGGCCCGACCATACACGCACTTCACGAGCTAAGTCCTGCCGTTAAATGACCATATCGTCAGCTCATTAGTGATCCCGTGATTGCCTACGGTGGTATACCTTCAAGAAGTCTTCATGTGTCTCGCCGTCCAGCAGGGGGGGTAATCTAACACACTTGATCGCCACCGGCTGTCCGTCCCGGAGTGTCCCTCGATATATGTCGGCGAAGCCACCTTGCGAGACAGGGTGCTGGCTGCGTTGATTCAGAACGAGTTCGTTGGTTACGTCGGGGCATTGATGTTTAGTTAGCTCTTCGAAAATCTTGGCGAAAGACTTGTGAGAAGATATTCAAGTGGTTAGTGGTTATAGAAATATCAGCGCAAATCACTTCGTCTCACGCACCATAGTAATAGGTACAGCAAAAGTTACTTCAACTGATCCCAGGTTCGGAAATCCTGCGCCTGCAATGAGATTGGGGTTAAGATTATGTGGGCGGCAGGTCTCTGGATTGCTAACTAATGTAGGGCGATGGCTGGTTTGAAGTGACAGGGGAGGTCGGGAAGGTCAAGCGGTGGCTTATCGGCCATCAGCGCCCGGCCGGGAATTGGTAATTCCCCCGTCCAAGCGCTCGTTCGATCATTCGCCACCAAATCCACATGGTACTGGTAACTGCCTCCTGTAAACTCGGGCTGGTTTCCTGATACACTCCTGGGCATGATAGGCTGAGGGTACAACGTCATCGTGTTAAGGCTGTGTACGCATTTAAAATTATTTATATCAATCAAAATGTGTAGCCCATGTACAGTCGCAGAAACTACAGAAGCAAACTAGGAATATCTCCTCGAAATAGTTGCTCACATTCGGGCAAAGGGAGACGGCCAATTCCTGTAGCCGTTCCATGGGTCAAATGCGGACGGCTGCTCCAGCAAATCGACAGCCGTAGTTGGCAAACTTGGGCGGAGGCGCCAGGGCGACGAGTAGGGCGATAGGACAGAAGGGCAGGAGACCAGTCAGAATTATGAAGTAAGGTACTTACCGTTCCGGGTGTGACCAGCGACATCATGAAGCCTAGCGGCGGTCATGGACACGGCACCCGCTGGAGGTATGGGGCCGACCGCGGCGAGGTTGTGGTATGATCGCAGGTGTGCGCGTTCGAGATTTCGGCCGCAATCGGGTTCAGGCCGAGTTGAGGATCAAGGCGATGTCGGGTATTGATGGTTGATGCAAAAGCGGACACCCTGGGGTTGAGTTCACAATCAAGCGAAAAGAACGTACATTACTCACGAGCCCACCTATAGCAGGGCACTTTATGGATCTCGCCCCGCGTGCAAGCGGTGAGGGAGCGCCGCCGGGGTCGAGGGTCGGAGCGGCGAGCGTGTCGCTGTCCGACAGCGCGCGGTCAACCCGCCGCCGGCGTACAGCTGCGGTCATGTGGCAACTGGAAAGACTTCACTAGCCTCGGCGAGGTCGTCTCCCTGCGACGCTGACCGGAGCTCGGAGCCGGAGTCCCGAAGCGGGGTGCGCTTCACGATTCGCCCTGCGCGTCGGTTGTGGACATTTCGACGGACGTCAAATTCGTATTTGGTCCAACTGAGCGACGGAAAGAATTAGTTTGGGGGCGAAGTGAGTGGGCAAAAGTGTCAAGTAGAGGAACAAGAAATGGAGAGAGAGGAAGCGGGAGAGGCAAGGAGATGGGTGACTCAGAGGGGATATACCCGGGAACACGTAATTCCGATTCTCACAAAGTTGTGCCAGATGGCGTACCTTGGCCTAGGCGAAGAATTCCAAGGCAGTTGGTGCTTTTCATGATCAACTCGGGCCACGAGTAGTGGCTAGTATTATAACAGCACATGTACTACTCACTTGACCGGCTTCACTTTTCCAAATACCAGCACTCTTGATTCGGACTCGCGGTATACGCCTCGGGCGTCACAGGTGCCATCACCACCGGAGTTGCACAAACGTCAAACAAATTCTAATTCTTCAACAACGCCGAACGCCCAAACGCGACCGTCGTGCGGCGAGACGGCTGGGCCTCCGTATCGCTTTGTTGACTCTTCCGCTTGAAACGTCGACCGCATGAGATAGCTCTTCCAGAGTGACAAACCCAAGGAACTCGCCCGTTCTCGAAGGACGTGTGATTTTTGAGAAACTACAGCATTCGCATCGCCAAAAGTGTCAGCTCGAATTGGTCGGTGTGTTCGCGCATGTCGCAGTGGTTGGCCGTGAGCAAGATGAAACCTTGTACTACAGGTTGTACCAAACGGGCCTTGAGATTCGCCGGGGTGCATAGAAGAGCCAGAGGAATGCAGCTATGCCCATGATGGTCGTTGGATAGAAATAACCCGTAAGCGCCCGACTCTAATTGAAAAACGGAGGCAAACAAGTGCAATTCGCGCTAAACCTAATTATGATATTTTTCACCCGGTTCCGACATGCACACCACCCGACTGCACATCTCAGGTCTTACTCCGTCCATCACACAAAATGATCTGAAGCAGCGCTTTGCGACGTTTGGAGAAGTCAGGGAGGTCGATGGCGTGGGGAACCTCGATGGACTAGGACAACCGAGAAAGTTTGCGTATGTGACGCTGGAGAGCACTCAGGCGAAGTTGGCTAGATGTAAGTGAATCTCACGAAAAATTGCAGCGACCTCTAATTGAGATAGGTATGAACTTGTTGAGTGGTTCGACCTGGAAAGGCGCCAAACTACGAATCGGAGAAGCCAAGCCAGACTATCGAACACGGTGGGTTGGCTTCTTCGGCCTTTCTCGCAATCTAATCGCACTACTACTCTAGACATGAACTAAAAACGAACCCGCCTCCACCGGCCACCAGACCCAAACTCGACGCTGCGGCGCTCAAACGTGCTCGCCTCAAGCGACGACTTCGAGCGCGGAGACTGGTGCCGGGCGTTCAAGGCCGGGAGGCAAAGGATATGAGTTTGGTCACGTTGGAGAATGTTGATGGACGAAGAGTTCGTCTTGTCCTTCCTATCTGCACGTGAGAAGTAATTGACGCAATAATGGTGGATAGGGGTGGCGTCGGACACCCCTCAATCATCTCATTCGTCCCCTCCGCATGCGCCCCCTCCACCCAATCCCCCTCCCACCAAGAAGACACCAACTTAAATCTAAACCCAAATCTAAAACGAAACTAGGAGCCAAGAAAAAGATGTTCAAATTAACGAGAGCGAGGTGCACCGTGATCGATCCAGCGCGGTATGGTGCTGTGCATGTGTCGGCCGGGAAGGGCGGGTTGGGGGATCAGTTGTTTGTTGGTGGGATTAGCAGTGAAATTGGGGCGGAGGAGAAGCCTGGGCAGCGAGAGGTGGACATGGTCGAAGTCTCGAGTACGATCTCGAGCGGTGAAAGCACAGATAATGGCGAGGCCGAGATCGTCCCCATCCAAATGCCATCATCGCCCCCTGTCCTACCTCCCCGTAACCCAGCTCCTCCGATTTCAAAACTGCTCGCACCATCGGCTTCTCGAACGACCCTCCCAGAAATCTCCCTGGCAAAAGAAAAAGCGGACACCCTCGCCCTCCTCGGCGGGCTATTCTCTGGTGATAAATGGGGTGGGAGGGAGAGCGTGAGCGGAGACGAGGTCGAGGTCCAGGATGCCGAGGGAGGTGCAGAAGAGATGGGGTATGAAATCGTTCCGGAGGAGGGGGGTGGAGGTTCAGCAGCAGCGGACCACGAGGAGGGGACCGAGGGCCTTGGAGACGAAGGGAGGATTGATGAAACCCCGCCGGACATGGACGAGCAGGATGATAACACAAGCGGAGAAGACGAGGGCCACAGTGAAGCTGAACGGTTAGCTCCAGAAATTCAACACAAGGTGCTCAAAGATATGTTCAAGCCTCAAGAAGAGATTGGTATGTTACCTGCCCATCCTGCGGACGTTACGCTCCTTATTCTCCGACCTAAAATATTCTCATTACGATATTGACTTTTTGTCTATCACAGGTGGCTTCTCCTTCGGCCTAGACATCGAACTCGACCCAGACGCCGAATCTTTCCTCCCTGCCTCTATTCAACCACAGCACCAACCTCCGATAACCACTTCTACGCCAGTTGCAATACAACCAACGGCTGCGCAAGCGCATACAATCCAATACACACCCGACCCGCATGCCATGATGTTCTTCCCGGGCGGGAAACGGGACGTATTTAGCGTAATTGCTGAGAAAGGATGGAGATGGGAGCACCCCGGGACACCGTACGTCGTCTCGTTCACAGCCGAGAGATGCGTGCTGATCGTGGTTTAGGGACGAGGTGAGGGCAAAATGGGAACAAAACAAAGCAGAGCTTACGAGGGAGTATACGAGACGGCATCGGGAAGCTGTGAAGCGGAAGCGAAGGGGTGGGGTGGTACGAGGGGAAGAATTGTAAGCGGGGCGCGGGCCACTTTTGTGACCTACGTAGTTGGCCAAAATATTGCCATGTATGAACAAGGGTCCCGTATATCGGTAGTGATATTATTGCTAGTGAGGCTCAGGCTGCAAAACATGGTTGGGCCAGGATGATACAAACATTATTATTCTGTGGTTCCACCGGCTGGGGAACTTGCCAAAACATCCTGATGTCTCAATATATCCCTCGGTAGTCTCTGGAATTTAGTATCTACTTAGGATTCGATCGAACCTCGACGCCGATACTTATTGAATTTGGGCATGTAGAGTAGGATTCACCTTGCACTCATAGCGAGATTTCATTTCACCCCCACAACGTAACTCATGTATGCACCTGATAACAACTAGCAGTACCCTAAAGAGATGTTCATTTCACTGAATCCTGTCAACCGCTAGTGCGTCGTATTTGTCGTACGTTGTACGCTTCCAGCTCATAAGACATTTTTTAATCCGCCCGTTCTGGGATTTGACGGGGTCGCTAGACGAATCAGCTGCTGCCTGAAACAAAGAACGCAAGATGGCGTCGTGCTTGGAATTCCCGTACACGAAACAGCTGGACCAAGTAGTGTTCGACTCGTCCCTCGAAACAACGGTGAATGACCACCAGATGCCGCAGGTAACTATTCCGATAATGGACTGTTGGAGGGGGTGGCAACGAAATGCGGCTGGAACTTTGAGGTTGATGTCACCATAGCCGGCCAGAAGCATATGGCTCAGGTCGTTCTGGAAGTCAAGTTCGGGACCCGGCGCAGGAATTTGTCGAGACGGGACTTTCTTGGCCTCAAGTACAATAGGGACATGTGTGTCACGTCGTTGGACATTGTAACCGAAAATGATGCGGCCGGGAGGCGTTGGAGCAAGAATTTTGATGATCGCGAAATCCAACATGAAGTACGGGTCCCGGCTCCGGTTGAGAACCTGAGTTTCAGCACTGGAGAGTTCCTTGGCCTTTTGGGTCGAGGAAGGGCGCTCAGGAGTTCTAAGGATGGATGGAAGAGAGTAGCTATGTTGACCTCCTGAGGGCACCACCGAGGCCCCTGGGCGTGGCTCGATAAGAAATAGATCTTGCACTCCTCCTTTGCCTTTGTAGCTTTGATCGCGCTGGCGATTGATTTCCGAAGGCTCTGGGTCGTTGTCCGAGAGCTCGCCGTCTGGTGGTGGAGGTGTCTTGGGCTTGTCCTTGAAAGCTTGGATTGTACTTTCCGCTCGAGTGGCCCCCTACTGCGTAAGCGGGTATTCAGGGTAAATGCGAAGACTTGGGTCAACCTCGTTTCGTTGCTCGATCATGATTTCGTTCCAGAGACCATACCACGAGGGCTCGATGTTGTAGGGGTTGCTATGTAACGCATATTCTGCGGGCGCAGCGATAGACTCGGGGAAAGACATGGGTTCTAGGTACGTCAACATTGGAAAACGCGGTCAGCGCAGAGCTAAGCCGAGCGAGAGGAGGTGTTCTTACCAAGTCTCGCCTCCTGTTCGATGGTGAGGGTGAGTGCCGTATGCGCAGGCTAAATCAGTATCATTGAATTATTTGAAAATCAGTGGCAAAGATGGTGGGTAATCACGCGACCGTGATCCTGCCCCTGTTCTCACCAACCACCACTGCAACATGGCGCAGACATTCTGGGGTTATCCCGCTCCTGAGGATAGACTTACCGCTACCGCTATACGCTATAACTACCGGTTTGCGCATGGAGGTGGGGCTGGTCTTTTCATGGCTTTTAAGATCTTCGACGGGCTAGAAATCTTTGGTCCTCTGCGTGTGATGTCTGGGCGGCTCAATGCCGACCAGGGCGTGGTGTTTGTTCTCGGAAGAGATAACTCTTCTATGGACTCGATTCCCAATGAGCTTAGAGCTCCGCTAGAAGAAATGTTCGGCTATCCACCCCGTTTGTTCACCTGGGAAGAAGATAAGGGCATGTTTACCTCTCCACGTGTGGACGGTGACGACGGTGAAGTGGATGTATTACGACGAGGAGGAGAGCTGAAGTGAGTAACTCGCTTCAGTCGTATGGCAAGACTAACAAGAGAATCCTAATAGGTCGAACCTCCATTTGTATAGACGGCGGAAAAAAGCATGAGCGCTTTTGCACCCCTCCCCTGCTTTGGTTTCGGTTTTGTCCTGAAATCTTCGTGTCATAATACGACGCGATCGAGCAGCCCTGCAACCTTAACACCCGTCTCTTCGGTCCCTTGCGCTTCTCGTTCGTATGTACATAGAGTTAAGCTAGCAGTGAATTATTGGGCGGACATTGGCCCCAACAACCCAGGCCGCTGAGATGATGAGACTGTATTGATGAAATAGTGACCTCGAGCCCAACTTGAGATATGACCCCATCTATGGATAGCATGAGCTGCTTAGCGTTTATTGCCGCTTGAAGAGGCCAGGGGGGTCACTAGGGACAGAAAGCGGAGATGAGCTTGGTAAGATTCTACCATAGGAAATGGTTACCCCCAGCCTCCTAAATGAACACTATATCTCTCATTTTTACACTTTCGACACCCTAAAATGACCCCTCGACACGAAACTGAAATTTTCATCTCCACAGGTCGTTTTTCCCTCAGCCTTGATATCGAAGCCGATCCGGACACTTAATATTTTTTCCAGCTTCCGTTCAATCCCAACACAACCCCCAGCTACCACTCCCGTGCCGATTGCAATACAACAGACAACTTTGCAAGCGCATACAATCCCGCATATCGTGACGTCATTCTCGGGTGGAAAAAGGACGTGATTAGCGTGATTGCGAAAGGGTGGAAGCAGAAGTATCCTGGGACACCGTACGCCGTTTAATTTCCGGCCGAGAGATGAATCCTGAGTGTAGTTACGGATGAGATATCTGCGTTGAAACAGGTAGAGCGGCACAGGTAGGATGAACAAGGTAGATCATGCCGGTGAGTAGCCGAGACGACAATCAGGAGGCGTGGATACAGGGAGGCGGGATTGTAGGGAGAGAGGAGCCCTATATTGCGAGGTTTGAGATGCTCAAAATCAGCTGATAAATCGCCAGCGTGTTTGGCCCAGAAAGGCTCGCATCGGTTATGTCATAACTCGTAGGGAGATATTCTTTCATTTCATAACGCAATTTATTTACACAGCTATACGATGTCAGGCACATGGGCAATGCGCGCATATACATGCGGCAACCTCGTGGGGTTGATTTACTTCTAGCACTGCCCTACTGAGATACACACTTACTGGCCCCTATCACCTGCTAGTGCGTCATGTTTATTGTACGTCGTGCGCTCCCACATCACAAGACATTGATGGATTAAACCGTTTTGGAATTCGAGGGGATCGCCAGTCGAATGAGCCGCTGCCTGGAACAAAGTGCGCAAGATAGCGTCGTGTTCGGGGTTTCCGTACATGAAGCCCATGGACCATGCAACATCCCGGCCGCCCCTGACAGCAACCGTGAACGACCACCACAGTCCGGATGTAGCTATGCCGATGATGGACTTCTGCAAGGGATAGCACCGAAAGGCAACTGGAACTTTGAGGCTGATATCTTCATAACCTGCCAGGAGTTTTTGGTTCAATTCGAGCTGGAATTGGAGGTTAGGACCAGGTGGGGAGGTCCGCCGGCCCGGGGCCTTCTTGGCTTCGAGAACAATCGGAATATCAGCGCCGCGTTGGCGAACGTTGTAGCCAAAAATGTTATAGCTTGGCAGGCCAGGGGCAAGAATTTTGACAACCGCAAAGTCCAGTGTGAAGTACGAGTCCTGATCTCGGTCGAGAGCGCTAGTTTTAGTACTGGAAGGAACTTCGCGCGCTTGGCTCCCAGAAGGGTGCTCAGGAGTGGTCAGGACTGACGGAAGAGAAAGTTCGGTTGGACCCTTGGAAGTTGTTTGTTGGGTCTGATTCGAACGTGTCTCAATGTGAAACAGGTCTTGCGTTGCTGCTCTGCCTTTGTAGCTCCGTCCGCCTTCGCCTTTGATCTTTAGAGGAGATTCTGGGTCTTCATCAGAGGCCTCGTCATAGAAATCAGGAGGTATCCGGGATTTGCCAGTGAAGTTTAAAACTGTGCTTTCAGCTCGAGTGACGCCCCATTGCGTAAGGGGATATTGAGGATAAATCCAGAGTGCCACATCCGCCTCGTCTCTTCGCTGGGTTAGGATATGGTTCCAGACTCCGTACCACAGGTGCTCGAGGTTACAGGGGTTGCTGTTATAGTGTAGTGCGTACTCCGCAGGGCCAGCGACCGGCTCAGGGAAAGACATAGTTTCTAGCAACATCGAAAAGGGTGGGTCAGCACGTAAATTCAACCAAGGGGGACATGTCCCACAGAGTTTCCCTTGTGGTAGGGTGAAGGGCTGAGTGCGGGAAGTGGGTGGCGGGTTGTGGGCCGAATAAGTAATTTGCCACTGAGTTATTTGAAAATCAGTAGCAACACACGATAAAAACTATCACGTGACTCTACTGCTTGTTGACCACAACTCCAACATGCCAAGAACGTTCTGGGGTTATCCTGCCGCTGATGCTGTACTTGCTGCCACCGCTGATTCCTATGATTATCCTTTTGCACGAAGGGGTGGGGCTGGTCTTTATATGGCTTTTAGGATCTTTGAGGGTCTAGAAGTGTTTGGTCCTCTACGCGTGATGTCTGGGCAAATCAATGACGAGGACGGCATAGTGTTTGTCCTTGGGCGAGATAACGATTCTGTCGACTCGATTCCCAGTGAACTTAGAGCTCCGCTGGAGCAAATGTACGGCCATCCACCTCGTTTATTCACCCAGAAAGAAGACACACCTGAGATGGGGATATTCACGGCTCCACGCGTGGGTGGTGACGACGGTGAAGTCGATGTCCTGTGGCGAGGCGGGGAGTTGAAGTGAGTTGCTTGATTCAACCGTAGGATAAGACTGAGCAAGGGTACCTTATAGATCCAATATCCATTTGTACAGACGGCGGAAATAGCCTGAATGCTTCCGGTATTCTTTAATTTTGTCTTTGTTCGGCATGGTCCTGCGCTTAACTCAATTATGCCAAGCGCAAACATAAGGGGTCATGAAACACCCAACCTTCCCCGACGCGCTGTTTTTTTGCTAGTCTAATATAAAGCCTACATCCATAAATACTATTACCGAAGCCCCTGTGTATAAACCCTAAGCTAAACGATGTGCCCTAACAAGAACACAGTGCTGGTAAATTTCGTCCTTAACAAGTTGAATAGGGCTCATTCCTACCAAATCTCGCTAGTGGTTGAAACTAAGGCTGAGCGCCGGACGTAGGTGACGACTTGTAGGTTCAATGAGTACTGTTCAATCTTAAAGCATTTGGAACCCGCTGACAGGCCGACACGTGACCAATCTCCAAAATGGCGCAGACAACCTGGGGCTGCCTTGCCGCCACCGGTGCGAGTATCCTTTCGCACGTCGGAGCGGCTCTTCACATGGAATTTAATATCTTCGATGTACTGAAAGTCTTTGGCCCTGTGCGGGTGATGTCGGGGACGTGGTATTTGTTCTCGGAAAAGATGACAATTCTATTGATTCAATACGGGCTCTGCTAGAAGCGATGTATGGCTACCCATCCCGATTGTTCACCAAGCTACCGATTTACAAAAATAACGGTGAGATTTCGCCGTCGCTGAGAATTTTAAATCACGCGCTGAGCTGGATCGTGTCATCCCTTATCTAAGCAACACAGCCAAACACGAGGAAGCGCTCGTGCTTGGCCCAAACCCGATCTCGCCTGTCACTCGATCAGCTACAGATATATTTCCACGCACAGAGTTTTACGCCTACGGTGAGCCGATAGGTATTGACGCAGGCCCCTTTCACCTCACGTTGCTTTCATCCATAGGTATCACCCACCAAGTGCCGAACTAAACACCAAGTCCCGCCGGTCCAGTCTTAATACCGCATCGTCATACCCTCCGCGATATCTGTAACCGCATGGGAAATATTGGACCGTCCGCTAACGGGGCAGACCTTAGCCACACTCAACTTGGCGCCGAGGCGACGGATCAACAGAAGTATACCACGTGTGTCCACGACCTTCCAGTGGAAATTTTAGCAAATATTTTTTTGGCGACCGAATGCTACAGATCGCGCAGCCACCACCACCCGACCCGCAAGAGCCGCGTACATCCCACAACCCTAGCCAGTGTCTGTCGCTCCTGGCGCTGCATCTCCTTTGGTCTTCCCTGGTTGTGGTCGCAAATCGAGCTTGTAACACAATGGGTCTACGTGAGCCACGTGCATTCCAATTACGTTGGACTCATGAGCCAACGTCCACTCGGTGCTACTGTCGACCTATCAATCTGGGTGCGCCAGGAGCTGAGATCCTCACGCGATCTTACAGAAGAGAGGATGGCTACTCTTACCCAGAAAACTCTTTCAGGACTCGTATCTGTACTAGCTCCTCTTGCGCCTCGAACTCATTGACTGAAAATCTTCTCTGGTATATACTCAGGATCTGAACTACAACCGATTCTTGCTTGCATAATTAAACTATGTACTAGTGGCTTGCTAGAGGCCTTTGCTGTGCACGCCGCCAGCAGTCCCTTTGGGTCGACCGGACTTTTTAATTGGGCCGACTCACATTTAATCAACCCACCCACCACCCATCAACTTGAAAACTTCTTTCAGCCTGTCCGCGTACTTGACCTGCGAGAAGCATTTATTCCTTGGGATAGCGACTTGTACCAGGGCTTGACTGAGCTCTCGGTCCGATTCACGGGGGTTACACGTCATATGAGCTGTGACCGACTTGTGCAGATCATATCGGCCTGTCCAGCACTCATCCTATTATCATTGAGGGACGCGTATGCCACTTGTTCGCACGATGGTTCTACCATGCATGAACCAGTTTACCTTGAACGGCTTCAACGCCTCGATCTCGTATGTGCCCGTCCCCTACGCTTAATGCACCTCTTGCAGATTCTGCGCCCAAAATATCAGCGCCTGGCTGTCAGAATAGTCTTGGCTCGAGATCCCGAGTTTGTCGAGCTGCTGCGCACTTTCTTTGACGAAAAATCGATGGTCACTACACTACATGCTCGGCCAATTATCAAAAACGCATGGTTTTCCCCGCTCCACAAATCACTCCACAGACTCTCCAGACTTACACTCGAGCGCTGCGATTTCGCCGATCCGGATCTCGTGATGTTTGTGCATACCGAGCATTATAATCACGGTACTGTGCCATGGCCATGGCTATACGAGTTACATTTGCACGACTGCATCATAGAGCTCGAACTCCTGGAATGCCTCGCCAATAGCCCGTTCATGGACAAGCTGTGTCTGGTCGATTGTAAAGTGCGAGGTTCTGATCCTGGGAAGTTTACGCGGGCTGCAATGTCTATGTTTGAACCAGTATTCGGTAGTCCATACGTCAGTGTTATTATTGATAAAGGCAGATAGGTCTATTAATTCCTGTAAGAGTACATGTGCCAATCGTAAATGGGTAGATGTTGGTATGATTTGAGAGTGCCACCCACGGTGGCAACCACCTTGCTCAGCAGGTCGATCCGCTCATAGTTAACCCTAGTGGTTCGGTAGCACTATTAGGATGTTGTACGCGCTACGGTTCAATAATCCGTGCTGAAGCTAGGAAATTTGGAGTGGGAGTCGTGGACTATGGTAATTTGGGTACCCCCCCCCCCAGACTATTCAAGTATGAAAATAGTCCGAAACACCTGGTTTGTCGCCGCATGTCAGATGGTGCTGTTGGACACGGCGCCGGTTGGGAGCTGCTTCAGGCTCGAGTCGCAGGGTCCTGAGGACTGGTTGCCGCTGCCGCTTAGAATTTAGAACTGTTGTCATAATAAAACTGGTAGAATGCGGGTTCAACCACACCGTCAAGGTGTTTCAGATCGCATACACTTATATTTTCTTTCATTCCGTGAGTCAATCCCCTCATGCAGATAGAATTCCGGGCTACTTGGCCACACGTGGGATGCTGGTCTGTAATTATTCAGCAAAAGCTCTTCATAAACAGGGAGAACCAGATCAAGGTAGAACAGTGTCAACTGCGGGCACATAATGTCCCCACCTAAAGACACACGGCCAAACATGAATAAGCGCTCGTGCCCATCTCACCTGCCACGTGATCCACCCCAGGCCAACTGCCCTGCACATTCTGGCGCTCACGGTTTTGAGCATCCACAGTGAGCAAATACACTCTAATACAGGTCCCCTCCCCCTCACATTACTTTCGCCCGCGGGTATACCTAACAAACACCCAACTGTAGAACACCGAGTCCCGCCGGCTTTGTCTTGATACTCAATCGTCATGCCCTCTGCACGATACTTTAGCAGTACTCTCATGGAAACAACCGATCCGCGCACTAATGATCCGGAACTTGGCGACACCAAACTTGACGCCGGGGTCACCAATCAATCCAGGCGAACCAGACATATCCACGACCTTCCAGTGGAAATTATAGCAAGTATTTTTCTTGCAACAGAATGCTACAAGTCGTGCAGCCATCAGCACAGCATGTCCCATAAAAACCGCGCCTATCCCACCACCCTAGCCAGTGTTTGCCGCTACTGGCACCACGTATCCCTTGGTCTTCCCTGGTTGTGGTCGCACATTGATCTTGTGACAAAGTGGGTCGACGTGAGCTACGCTCATTCTGATTACGTCCAGCTCATGAACCAACGTTCACTCGGCGCTACGATCGATCTATGTATCTGGGTAGACCAAAGTCTGGCACACGGTCTTTCAGGGCAGCTGACCAAGAAAACTATTGTGGGGCTCACGTCTGTACTCGTCCCCCTTGCGCCTCGAACTTACCGATTGAAAATTGCCTCCGATATATATGCTGGATCTGAACTAGACCCGATCCTTACTCGCATGGTCCGCCTGTGTTCTGGCGGCTTGCTAGAAGCTCTCACTGTTGACGCCGCCGATGACCCCCTTGAGTCGACCCGGCTTTTTGGTTGGGTCGACTCACATTCGACCGGTCAACCCACCGCCCATCAGCTTGACAAGTTCCTTCAGCCTATTCGGGTCCTCAACTTACGAGAATCGTTCATTCCTTGGGATAGTTGCGTGTACCCACTGTAGCAATTCAGGGAACTTCCACGGTACTTACCTGAAGTGCTAGATTTAGTGCGACAGGTACAGTATATTAGTACCGATGGGGCCCGATTGACGTGCGACATGAAACATAAAGAAGTACCATTATGTAGTCCGTCTAGCACTACATGTCCAAATAGGTGCGATTTGTAGTGCGATTTGCACTATAAACAGGTTCATACAGTACAACTAGGAACTTCAAATAAGTGCGGCTTGGACTTTTCCCAAGTGGTATTGGCACTGCAACTCAGTACTTGTCGTACTAGGAACAAGTCCTTTCTGTACTTCTCGGGGTACCCTTTATGGTTCCATTTAACTCTTGTTTTATGTTGTATTCACTGGGTGGTTATTTGTATTTGTTACAGGGTCGCAAGAGCGAAAGTTATATACAATTGAGAAGTGACATATCAGGACCGAGGGGAAAAGTTGGCACGAGGGTGACACCGCAATCAAGAAAGCAATGAGGCAGGCCGGCGAGCAAGTTTAGACTAGAATGAGGATGAGGGTCAGCGCGCTGGAGAGTGAGCAAAGATGGGCGTGGACAAACGAGTGTCTGGGTATGCAAGCACGGGCACAGAGGTGTGAAAACACGTGGACTGATGAAGCACGAGCAAGAGTGGTAAGTGACTAGGGCAATGTGGTTGGGTGGAGAGCCTACCTTCTGCCCGCATTGATAACGACATGGCGGGGGCGACCATGTTGGCGAGCGCAGGCGGTG
>WSTK01000146.1:0-61482 GCA_019616945.1 Ceratobasidium sp. 414 | reverse complement strand
TGTCGGCCCGACCCAACCCGTCTCCGCCCGATTCCGACGGAACGGTTTGGGGCCTCGATCTGGGGCCAGCGGCTTACAGGAAGCCACCCAATGGGCGTTTCTGGCCGGCGAACGGATGAAAAGTGACAACTTTCTTTTGGGGACTACGCAATCCACGCTCCCTATCCAGGGCATACGAAGTGCCTCGACGGTGTATGCGGCCCAATCACTGTCATTATGGCAACTGCAAGGGAAAACTAAGCATCTACCCGCCCCCAGCGCCCGTTCTCCGTTGATAATCACATATTCAAGCGTTGCCATTGGGTACTTCGAGGGTCGGAGATTGCGGCCCCCGACTTGGGTTATGGATAACGTTTGATAACAATCGATGCCAAGGACGTGACACAGGGGACAATTTGTTTAAGGATTGATCCTTACCTCTATATCCTCGACGGATCTAGTCTCGAGCCCCGCCGGGTGATATGCAGAACTCGTTGCACGATATTCCACCTAACCGACCCTTGGTGGTTGGTCAAAAGGCGGAGCGCCCGGGGCTCGTAGGCGGTGCTGATGGATTACACAAACCGGGCATGGGCACTAACCTTGTGGAACGAGCACATTGTCGAGGACACACCGCGAAATCGGATTTTCCTATCATATTACATTGAACCGTACATATGTTATCGAATTATGGTTCACGGAGTCACACCCGCAAAAACGGTCTTGAGGGCAAGGATCGACGGCGAGAAAAAGTACTCTCCTCCACGTGAAACCACAAAGTCTTGGGGAAGCGTCAGTTGAGGACCACTCTGTGTTCCCAAAGTCGCGCGACTCGCTCCATTGGCTTGTCCAACTATCGGATCAAAGCCTGGTCCTTTGCCAGGAGGGAAACCTTTATTCGGAGGGAAATTGACTTTGTTTGCCCATGCTGAAACAGCCAAGGGTACGTCAGGCGCAGTTAGCTAAAATATGATCTAAAGCCTCACATTGCTGAATGAATCGGAATCCCTGGCTGTCGGACCCGATAAGGAGGGCACTCTGGTAGCTCACAAACGCCAGCCCGCGCTCGTGTTCCGTCAACTTCTCGAGCTGCTCGCTCGGCGTAACCTCTGGCTCTCGATCAGCGAAATAATCAAAAACCGTAATGGTATCGCCTCACCAGGACCGTACGGAATACCCGCTCGCATAATGCTCAGCCCGGTGACAGGATTCTCTGGGTCAGTGTTGGTTTCGTCCGAGGCGTCCAGGTCGTTGCGTGGGTTCGTCTTGCGGATGTGGGCGGCGTACGGGCACGCGGTTTGGCCTGCTTCGCCCGTGGCCTGAGGATAGCTGAAGTTGTTATTACGCTGCTTGTCTTTGGCGAGTTCGGGATCATCAGCGAGGGGCGCCAGTTGAATCGGCGCTCCTAAAGGCAGATCCGTGTGAGAAGTAATGCCGCAGTCGGCGTAGTAGAGGGAACGCACCGCTCTTCCATCGCCCCACAAGACGTGCGCCCATTAGTTCGCTGCCAAGCTTAGGATCCAAGCCGGGCAACACAATCGGGTTCTTGTCCAGAAAGTCATGGAACTCTGGGACGACTGGCTCAATTGGCGGAACACGAGGAAACTGCCTTCGGTTGCCCAAGATGGACGTGTCTCAACCGGATCGCTGTCTGTACCGAGGAGAAGAACGCCTAACACCATCGAGTGAGTAGCTGGATATAAGGTTATTCGTGGCTGTATGCATACCGGGAGGGATCGGGCGCTGGCCTGGGAGAGGATCCACTACGCCGTTGACCGCTGGGTTAGAGATCCCATCTTCCCTAGAGGTCAATAAACCGTTAGCGCTATATAACGATTAAAGCGAAATCGTTACCATCCAAAGTGTTCATGTCCCTGCAATACCATCTGTTAGTAACCTGGAGGTACAATATCCCACATAATCGCTCACCTCCTGGTCGCCGGGGCGAACAGCCCCCTTGAGACTGTACACCACAGTAACCGACTGGCCTAGCGTATCAAGGGCAGTCTTGACAACCAGATCGACCGTATTCCAGGACTCTCCAGCCGCAAGAAGTACACCGTCGATCCGGTTTTTGAACGCAGGCTCCCAATGAGGATCGAATCCTCGATTAGTGGTGGTACCTTGGTCTCCAAGAGTCTGAGCATCCGCAAGCTGGCCTTTGGAGAAAGCAGCGTCTCCGATGTCGTCCTTGATACCGAGCGCGTTCAGTCCTTGCTGGGAGAACGCAATATTGAGGAGCGGGAGAGGGATTAAAGATCCTGGGTTCTCCATTCGAGCGTCCGAGATGTTTTGATGGGAACGTTGTACGTCGGCAGTGCTGGCTATTTTCAGAAGAGGAAGAGCGAGCTTGAACTGTGCTAGAATCATGCGGCAAATGAGGCGATCCTCCGATATACAACTGGATTAAAATGCACTTACCTGCATTCTTTATAACGAAGAATACGAATTCTTCTTTCTTCTTGGGCAGGCCGAGATTGTATGAATCCACATATTAGTTGATACCTCGTTTACGAGGCGACTGGACGGGGCATACATAATGTCACCCTGAACGTTTTCGACGTTTACTCTCGCAGAGATGGTTGGGAGAAGAGGCACTTGAGACATTGCCGGTAATTCGAAAGTCAATATGAAAGTTGGACTGGTTGGTTAATGAAGTGCAGCTAAAGTATCGGGTTTATATACCCGACAGACTGTATTGCCTCAGTGACTGACTGGACCAATAGTTGGCTCTCAACCCCACGCATTCAAGGCGACTGAACCAAATTTGGACTATACCGGCTGCCGCCCACAACGTGAACCACTGCGCGCTATGCAGGCAATATGCCAGGATGGCGATGCGACATTCGATGGGCGTGATGAAGCGGAGCATCAGCACGAGATGATACGCCATATACCGATATATACGTTGTTCAACATAACGATAACTTATCATCGCATATCCAAGAGCGCTGGTTGGACAGGAGATTCAAGCTCGCATTTTCTGGTTCTGGAAATATGTCCTTGGGCGTTAACCTTTAGATCCGCTGCGAGGGCTGATAGAAGCACTGTGGACAAGACTACTAATAAGGGTTGTTTCCAGTGGTGCTCAGATATACCCGGTCAGGAAGTTCCCGAACCAGGAAGTTGTTCTACGGCGTTTGCTGGAGATAGAAGAGCCAGTATTTCTGATCCCGGTCACAATACCCCGTTTGCCGTTGGCTGAGCGGGCCGAAAGTCCGTGAAGACAAACTGTAGCGAGAAGAGGCCCAGTACAGCTGAAAATATTTCGTAGTTTGTTTGTTCGACATTCTAGATCACGCCCAAGAGCTTTTATGAGGTCTCAGCCCGAGGTAGAAACGAAGCACCAGATGATCACGTGGGTATTCCGAAACCCAACGAAATAGATGGTCACGTGGGATGTAGAGCCATTGCCCCAAGTTCCAGGTGTATTGCCGAGCGTCTACCGCATTCAGCAACCTATTTGCTAGACTTTAGCTCGTACGTAAAGAATAGGACGCTCGCAAACTAAAATATTGGCGCATATAGTGAGATTTCATGAACAGCCGCAAAATTGGGCGCCTCTCCGAGTTGTGCTACTTCGTAGACTGATCAGTCTATCCGACAGAACCGTGAATAAACTGGATACGTAAAGGTGGGGTTTCACATTATATTAAATCGAGCCACAAGGTCATAATTCAGCTGATCGCGGGGCGGCACCCGCAGAAACGGTCTTGAGAGCGTGAAGCGACGGCGAGAAAAGGTACACCCCCCACCAGAGATTACCAAACGTCAAGGGGGCGTCAACTGAGGACTGCTGTCTACTCCAAAAGTCGCACGGCTCGCCCCATCGACTTGCCCAACTATCGGATCTGGTCCTTTGCCGCCTGGAAACCCTCTGTTTGGAGGGAAGCTGGCGTCGTTTGCCCACGTTGCAGCTAGGGCTAGGCGCCGGGCGCCTGAGTTGGTGTGGTGTACAGCATGGCACGGACTATCGGTCGGCTCGGCCTTCGGCGAGGTTGGGAGACGCAAGCGCCGCCGGATCCCCCAAAGCGGTGAACGGGGCGCTTAAGAAGTGGGGCATAATCACGTGATAAATAACACTCTAAATTGAGTTTCCACATGTTTGCACCGTCGTTCCTTCCTCCTTCGGTATTTGACTCTCAAAATCTGTCGTTGCACTCTATTCACGTGTTGCCCAGCTATCGCATAGGTTCTTGAAAGTTGCTACTTTGCCTTGTAACTACCGAGCTTCCTTGTTTGCATCTTCGTCACAAGCCTGTTTATTTGCCTCGGGTCCCCCGCGCCAAGATACCCCTCAGGACCTCCAATGGGTTCCTCAGTCTGGCAGTAGCAGCGGTGGAAGCGTTCCACTACCACCTAATATACCGGAGTTTGTGAACCAATCTGTCGGTCGAGGACTGTACGGTCGTCAGGAAGGGTACTGATCATAGTCTGCTATAGGAAGAAGTCAAAGAATCCGCGCGGCGTTGGACAAGATCCTTCATGGAGCGAGGAGGAGTTCCCAGGAAAGAGTTTGAAGTTGGATATTCGAGAAGCAGTGGTCCTGGTGGTCAGGTATGCGGAATCACCAAGTTTTGGCCCTTCTTACTCATGAATAATCATTCCAAAACAGCACGTGAACAAGACGAGTACAAAAGCAACGGTCCGACTACCTATGAGATGTCCCTGGATACCCCTGTGGGCGAGAGCGAGTTTACGAGCACACGTACGTACTCGGGCGCACCTTTTCACGACAAAACTCGTATCATAGACAAGCCGATGTTTTACATTGGTCGTACAGATTCTCTCCAAGCATCCAGTGATGTCCACCGCTCGCAGAGTCAGAATCTCGCCGAATGCTTGAAGAAGGCGTGTATTTTGTTTGCTCATCATCCGTTCGCTATAACTTGACGATATCTTCACAGATCAACCTCCAGATCGAACGGGCCGCGATGGGCGCAATCCCAAAGCATCCCGATCTAGAAAAACAGCGGCGTATCGCGAAACATGAAGCAAGGTTCGAACGGGCAAACAAGGAATCTAAACAACGAGCGGTACGTCAATGCTTGGCGCAAGAACCGGATTCTCATCCAAATTCTGAACAGAAAACGGTCAAGCAAGGGCGAGGAAAGGTCAGGCCAGAGTAGACCGGAGCATTATACTTCTTGTTTCGCCTGAGAAATAGAACAACACGATGCGTAAGCCGCGTTCTCATTGTACGCGTTAATAAATTATAATTTGATACATGAATCATACTAGTCTTCGCCGTCTCCGAAACTAAGCAGTTTGGATTCTTTTTTCGGTTTCTTCTTCTTGGGTCCCTCTGAACCTTTACTCTTTGTGTCCTTGCTACTTGCACCATCACCTAGTCCCTTTCTCTTCGCCTTGGGCTTCGCACCCGTGGAAACATTGGGATTCGAGAACGTTTTAGGCCTGGGTTTGGGAGCAGGTTCCTCTGGGGTCGTGCCCTTACCCTCAAGTGGCGTTTCCTCATCTACGGAAAGACCTTTTGCTGAGTCAAATAACCATATCAGTACCAGGAGGGTATACGAATAGGGCACGAACGTACTTCGCCGTTTTTCTCGCTCAACTTCCTCGGAGTTGAGATGTTCACCCTGCCTCAATACCACTATCTGCGGTTTCTCATCCCCGCTATCCTCTTCATCCTCGGTCGGCGTGCCGTTCCTTCCGCCATGAAGCCTATTATCCTCGCTCGGTTGCGTAGGAACAGGAGGGCGCGACGGAATCGGTGGACGAGAAGGAATAGGCGGCCGACCCCCAGAGTCATCCCTATCCCAATCGGGATTGTACACGTTTCCGTCCTCCTCGGGCTCTTGGTTGACAACTTCCGGCTCGTCGTCGTCACCGCCTCCATATCGCTGGGAGGAGAGTTGTCCGCCGACTTGAGCTTGAAGTGCCCGTAGAAAAGGGGGCACACCCTGACTCGGGGCGTATTGTAATCCCCTGGAAAGTTGGTGAGGTGTAGGGCCTTTGTTGCGTGGAGGCATCTCGGTGGGAGATGGTCGTGGTGAGGAGCAGTCAAGGAGGAGACGTAAGCATTGGATTGGATCACGGAGACGCCGACCATCCTGTCTGAAATAACCTGAAAATCATTGGTTGTACTCGAAGTTGTTTTTTGTTGTACTTTGCGATCGTGCGCCTGATAAACCCTTGTCCCGAGTGGTATGCATTGTAATGCACGCTGAGGAGGGAGGTGCGTCGGGGCATGCGATTTCCGAAAGTGCGGAGTTCAGTTTATGCAACCTTCTGGACGAAAAAGTAGCAATTCGCGTTTAAGGTGGAGACCGATGGCACGGCGATCAACGAGTTGTGATACGTATTGTTAGATTGTGGGTATACAATATCGATACCCTCAGTCCCCACGCACCCATATCCATCTAACCGATACCAGTACCCCCAGTCCTCACGCATACCTACACATTCGAGGTCCGGCTTTCTCCAACTCAATCCGCCGAACTAAGACCTTGGCACCCCGAAATCCGAGTCCAGACATGTTGAACTCGTCCGAGTTAATAACGCATATATCTCCTTTTCTCCTATCTCTCTCCGTTCGTCCCACTCCTGTCTCCGTTTGTACTTAAATGCGTGTACACTATAGATACCTTCCGTAGATGCTCTGTACTTGTTTGTATATAAACTGAATGAGCTTGTCGTCTGGTCTCCAGCGACTTTTGTCCCTTATATTATTTCTTTCAGCGCCTTAATTGCTTAAGTTAACTGTGTTTTATCCCACTGCACTATACTATTATATACATTGGATATATTCGATTCAACAGGACACGACGATACCGAAGACGAGACAGAGGTCGGGATCGGGGGAGGTCAGGTGACGAGGGCGACGGGGACCCAGGAGAACGAAGAAGGCGACCACAGCCATGGTCCGTCCCGGCCCACAACCGCCCGCAGCACCTCTCTCGCCCGAGGACATGTAAAACCAGTTTGACAACGGACGACCGCGTAGTGAGCCGAGTTGGCGGCAAGGTATCGGCGGAGACTGAGGCGGCGGGATACGGATGCAGGTGTGGGAGCGAGAGACTCAGGGAAAGGATCTTGGGGACCTGCCTCGACTACGGTGGGATGGGTATCCGGGCCGGGGGACCGCGAACATGGTTATGGTATTTCGTTTTGTTCTTTCTTTTCGGCCTTCTCGGATTGTTGTTTTGTTGTCCGACAGCTGCTCTGTTGACTCGCCAGTCTTCAATGCCCATAGAAATCTTGGGGGTATTTCCGTGGTGGATTACAACCGCCGTACGGCTGAAAGGGAGCACAGTAATCCCTCATGCTGGCGTTCACAATGGATCGACTACGTCATTCGTGATCCAAGCCATTACAACGAAGCCAAATGGTTGTGGTCGTGGTATAAAATAGTTGCGACTGGGATGTATGTTTAAGGTACTAGTCGAATATATCACAGAGCCCATTATGTTGAGCCATCAGGCAGGACCACATCGTTGGACGATATACTCTCGAGCTCGCTTTTGTTCCTGCCCTCCAACGCCTTCAATTTCCTCCGGTGCTTGTCCATCTGCGTTCAACTGTAAGACAATTAGCGTGGGGTTTGAAAACACGGCACGGAAGTTATGGGCTCACCCTTGATCGGTCGGCGCCAGCCTCAATCAGGGCAACTGCTGCCGCAGCATGCGCCGAATCTAGAGCGAGATGCAGGGGTGTGTTGCCTAAATCAAGTTTTGCAGTCGGCCACATAACAATCCACAAGCGCAAGATACTCACCCAACCTATCACCAGTGTTCAATCGTGTCTTGGGACGACCCTCGGGAGGGTTCAATAATATCGTCAAAAACGCGTCGTGACCGGCGGAGGCGGCTCGATGACTAGTCGGTTGAATCAGTGAGATGTTATGTAGTGGGGACAAACGCATACAGAGGATGCTGGCCAGCCCTATCCTTGGCGTTGATCTAGAATACTAAAGATTAGTCAGAGGTCTATTGTGGCATTTTCAGACTCACGTCGGTCCCTCTTGCAATGAGCAATTTGCCAACCTGGGCAGCTAGTCAGATCGAATCCAACCAACGAAATTGAATAGACTATACATCTACTCGACCTTTCGACGCGGCGTAATGTCTGATCGAAGAAGAGATTTTAGGCTGTGTGTGTCGTGGATAAGTTAGCAGAACTCACAGCGGCGTTAAGCCCTTGTCGTTAGCAGCACTGGCGTTTGCGCCCGCTCCGAGCAGCTCTTGGACTACGTTCTCGTGGCCAGCGCTGGCTAAAATAGAGTAAGCGTGGACTGATCTTTGACACTGGGTAGGACAATACCTGCGATCATTAAGGGGGTCCATCCTGAATTATCTTTGGGGTCAATCGCCGCTTTCCGTGATATGAGATCATGCACAATTTCAATTGCCCCTGATGAAGCTGCCCAATGCAGCGGCGTACGATCATCCTGATAATGGAGCGCATTTAGTTGCTACAGCTCTATTTTTTGATTGGTTTAGCCTGGCCACTCACTGCGTCCTTTGCATCCAGCAGCTTAGGCTCGGCGGTTAATAACGACCGAAGGAGGGATGCTTGATCTGGGTAAAACATAAGGTGCTGCGTGGTCGTATCTCGCTACTTTGACTCACTTTGATGTGCTGCATTGTGTATTGATAGAGACATCTCTTAGGTCGACGCTGGTGGTGGGTGGCAGCAAGAACGAATGACGCGTCGCTGGACCCCACGTGACCCAGAGATAAGATTAGATTTCCTATGCCTGTTGTGAACGGTTGTATCTCACTTTCTCCACATCATCTCTCTCCACACAGCTTCTATACCAACGAAAAATGGCCAGTTTGCGACGCCTCCAGTCACTGAAACACATCTTGGCACCAGCCCAATCATATATTACGACTACTCGAGCGTTCGCGACCGTCTCTAGTTCTCCCGTCAACCTCGCCTATGAGAAAGTCGACCCTCCTGAACCCAAGTCTGACTTTCCTATGTTGATTGTTCACGGTCTCTAGTAAGAACATAATTTTTGTGACGATGTTCTTTGCTAAGAAGTATCGCAGCGGGTCAAAACAAAACTGGCGGTCCTTGTCAAAGGCGTTCGCTCGTAATTTGGGGAGACCTGTCTACACCGTTGTAAGAATCTTCGCCGCTCCTCTAATTAAATCTTTTTAAGTTATTTCCTAATTTCGCCGGCAGGATCTAAGAAACCATGGGGAGTCGCCTCATGCCGAGGCCATGGACTATACATCCTTGGCCGAAGACATTCTTCATTTCTGCAAATCGAAATCGCTCTCGAAAGTATCGCTAATTGGCCATTCTTTGTCGGTTCTACCTCAATATCTGCCGTGTGATATGCTAACGAATTGGCCACAGGGGTGGGAAAGTCGTTATGGCGTTTGCTCTTGATCCAGCACTCCCAAAGGATCTGCTATCTCATCTCGTCGTTGTAGATGTATCCCCCGCGGTAGGACCCATAAGCCCTGAATTCAGAAAATACATCGGCGCTATGGAAGAGATTAACGCAGCGAACGTACAGACCAAGAAACAAGGGGAGGAGATCTTGAAGAAGTACGAGTCGGTAAGTGTTACCTCACATTATGTTTCATCATAAACTTATCCTTCCAATACAGGACCCATCAGTCAGAGCGTTTTTACTGCACAATCTCGTTGCGCCAGCCAAGGGCGAGCCTATGCGTTTCCGTATCCCCCTCCCAATAATTGCAAACGGAATCGATGGAATCGGAGATTTTCCTCATACACCAGGGCAAGAAAAATGGGAAGGACCGGTGTTATTCGTAAAGGGCGCCAAGAGCAAGTATGTAATTCACGTCTCTTGACCCTGCTAGGTTAATTCAACTCACACCTTCCCTTAGATACATAAACCGACGAAATACACCTTTGATGGAACAATACTTTCCGAACATGAAGTTGGAGATTCTGGATGCAGGACACTGGGGTAAGTACTTCAGTTCGTCAATCGGGTCTATCTCTCACGCCGCCCCAATGTGTGTAGTCCATGCCGAAAAGTAAGTAATCCCACGCTCCCACCTTTCTCCCTCTCTTCTGACACATAAATAGGCCGAACGAATTCGTCGAGCTGGTCTCAAAATTCGTTTCTTGATGCGACCGAGATGCTGCCGCTGCGGCGGTCCAGGAGGACACGCGACTAGATGATGGACGCCCCCGTGGGTACGATCATTAGAACGCCAACTGTTGATTTAATGTAGCTAGGCCGAACATAGTAGTTCTGGAATAAATACGTTATTGGCAAGTGATGTAGTCCATCGCCACGATGCAGCGCGGGCTGATACGGCGTTCCTAAAGTGATAAATCCCTAAATCAATTATTACTACCTATCATCGTATCAATCTACCTAGCAACTACACTCTCGAACAGTCCTGTTTTCAAGAAACAATTATATAGCGTCCTTCACGGACTTCGGATTCCATCCCGGAAACAAGCCATTCGCCACCGGCCCTTGAGCTGCACGGCCAGAGAACATCTCCCGAGCAATAGCTGCCTCGTGGTCCGCAGGGTCTTTGGCAATTCGGACATCCAACTCTGAGATAGGCTTGTAGATTACTTCGAGTTTGACCTGCGTTCGCCAGGTTTGGTGAGTTTGGAGTCTGGACACCTGCTATCATAGAGGCCATACCCTATACTTCTCCTCCCACAAGGCTGCAAATTCGTTGAACGACTTCGCATCGCCTTCGATGCGGAGATTTTGGTTGGCAAGCTGGGGGACAGGTACGTTTCCTAGGATGTATGCAACGAAGCTAATGGGTATGCGTTAGTCGCTTCAGCCTGAAGTACGTGGCATTTCTCTTACTGAGCAACGTCGTATATACTAGTCCATGAATTCTTTTCGTCACCAGACCCATAAATTAATATTTTATTTTCCTTGGGTCGGAATCCAAAGAAGGCGGAGAATCTGGGTTTTGGTGAGCAATTTTCGACTCCCAAAGACAATTAATGTTCTTACTCGTCCGAAGTGTACCATTCGGGGAACAGTCCGTTGAATATGCGTACAATTTGGAGCCCATGCTCCTTAGCCATTGCCGCTACTGCTCTTTTGAACTTCGATGTGTTCGAGTGAGTATCAGTTGCCAGCTCCTGTAACCCAGTTGCATCAACCTTTGAAATTCAATGACTCTCGTGGGATGGGTTACCAGAGCAAACTCGCTGGGGAAGAAGAGCTTTACATCGTTCGACGCACATGCTTTCACCAAAGGCGCCTATATGAATCGGGTCGGTTTCGGTAACAGAAACGAATTTTAGGAACTAACCTGTGCTTCCGTCGAAGTCCAACTCAGAGTTGAAACGACCGCTTCCACTCCCTTCAAGGCAGTTGTAAGTTGAGCTTCGTCGTCATAGGACACGCCGTGAACGTCGGCGCCGCGTGCCCTAAGCCCCTGAACGCGCGGGTTGTCGAGCTAAGTGAAAGGCGAGTTCTTGAGGTTGCCTTGAAGAAAACCAACAAGTACTCACGGACGCGGTCCTTACTAGAACAACCACGTCAAAAACCCCAGCGTTCACTAGAGCGTCGGCAATAGGGAATCCAACAAACCCGGTAGCTCCTGTAACTGCAACTCGTTTGATCGCTGCCATCAATGGAAGAAAAATATAGGTTAGGAACTTGGATGGATGGTGAGCGATGAGTGGATTGAGGTAGGACGGCGTCGCACTCCCGTCATCTTATACTATTTGACGGTACTGCGGTCTGTTACCTAGAAATGTATTGAATGTACTTTTGCCTCGAGTCGCTTGGTAACTAGTGTATGAGTGGAGGTGGAGGTGGAGGCGGGGTGGAGGATCGCTTGTTTAGCTAATCAAGATGCCGAGCTTGCTGACTACTAACTCGGGTTCTGCTCTAAATGTTTGAGTCAGGTATTGATGAGCGTTTTTTCGAGTATTTCGAGTCGTATAACTTCAAGTCCCGCTTATTAGCGACTGGATGTTCTGTGTATTGAAACAACTGTGAACTTGAGTTGAAGCCACTGACATATAGAAATAGCATCAAAATCGTGCATATAGTAGCACTTAGCAATCAGTCTGCATGTAGACATAAGCCATAAAGAACACTGAGAATTACCACTAGACTAACCTGAAGCATCGATTTCGTTAAATTGATCTAAAGTCTTCAATCGGTCAATGAGGCAGGCGCGGACGCCGGCTACCCATGTGTCGAAGTGAGGCTTGAGGCTGGGATTCCGTATCCTATTATGGCAATCGCAGACGTTACTAGGTAACTGGATGTCGCCTCGGTGCATGACCAAACCGAGGAATTCGGCAGTAAAAAGCTCGTCGCAATCTGAAATCGGACGCGTCTTTAGCTCCTGGAAGACCCAGTGTGCCCACCGAGCCTGCCACTCGGGCGCACCGTATCGCGCGCAGTTGAGGTATATCTTGTCGCAGACCGAACACATAAAGCGGTCGCAGTCTGGTCCCACAAGAGCCATCGGCTGCCGATGAAACTGTAATAGTACGTCGATTAAAATGGCTATCCGGGCTGAGGGTACCCCAATCATCTTCACAACTGGAGCAACCATGGATGGCATTATTTTGATGAGCTTCATCAGGTCTTCTGCTTTGCAGAAATCGTGAGATCCGTAGGCGAGCGAGGCTGCAAGCGTGGCTTCCTCTGTGAGATCATGGGCAGACGCAAAGGCTAGAACACGCAGAGGATCGGAAAAAACAGATACGGGGGAGCCTTTGAGCAGAAGTCTCTCGCGCAAGCGATGTTTCATGCCTTCTAGCTGGTACTTGTCTGCAATGTGAAAGGCCTTTCCCAAGATATCGAACGAAGAGATCTGGGGTGGCGATCGAGGATAGATAAAGCTCAGCATAAGGCTCAGAATTTCTGAGCTTTCCGCAACATCTACAGGGGTTTTCTGAGTGCCAATGCAAAATATATCCGCCAAGACGGGAGAGGCAATTGATAGGACAACAGAATGGACGCTGAAATCGACGCCATCGAGAGAACGTAGGGTCAGGTCACCACCACTAATGAAGCCTTCGTTCTGGGCTCGGGATTTCTGCTGGGGTAGGCCTGCCATGGCGGGTTCAAGAAGAATGCAGTTAACGTTGAGGGGCAACAACAAAATCTAAGCTGATGGTAAATCAACGCTCCGGCGTGTTGCGGCTGATGCCATCAATTTGGTAAGCCGCCAATCATAAGTGCAAGTTTCGCCGCCGCAAATTCCGGGGACCAGTGCAAGCGAATAGTGGACCCATGGTATTACATCCTACCCGTCCAACTAAATTTTCCATGGATATATGCACCTGGTTTAGTATTGGCCAGAATCATTCGTGGTATTTGCTGTAGCATCAAATCCCTCATCTTTCGCCCTATTACAGGGACAGTTCGAGGCTCAGGCGAAGCCAATCCACATGTTAGTCGTTCTCGATGCCTCTGGGCCTAGTTTCCAACAACGGATATCAGACACCGCAACGCTTGACCCAGAACCATTTTCCAAGTACCAGGCTGTACAGTGTAAATCCTAATTCACATTCGAGATATCCCGTCAGAAACATGGATCGGCAGGGAGGCCTTGAAAGAAACAATTTGCCGTACACAATTGAGAGGACAATACTAAGGTGATGGAGTGCACAGGACATTTGTCTTATATATGGGAATGGAAATAACCGTGCCTGTAGTATCCGGAATAGTGCCTCATAAGAGTTGTTCAGGCAAGAACAACGAGGAACGAGCGAATAGAACCCACCTCGATCTACTTGTTCAGGCAATTCCATCAAGAGGACCCAAGGATTTTAGCCGGTTCACGAGGCATTCACGAACTTCTGCCGTCCATTTCTCAAAGTAATACTTGTGGCTGTAGATCTTCGTATGACACCCACAGATATTGCTCGAAACCGGGACCGCTCCTTTGCACATAGCAAGTTTGAGGAACTCGACCGTGAAGACGTCGTCACACTGAGTGATTGGACGGGTTTCCAACTCTTTGAAGACCCAGTGTGCCCATCGAGCCTGCCACTCGGGCGCGCCATATCGCGGGCGATTGAGGTACTGGTCTTGGCACGTGTTGCACAGGAAGTGTTTGGAATCCGTTACTAGCGCCATGGGACGTTGGTGAAACTGAAATAAAACGCTGTTCAAGATAGCCGCTCGAGCCGAGGGCACCCCTATCATCTTCACAATCGGAGCAATCGACGGCATCCCTTTGCAAAGTTTCAACAAATCGTCCACTTTGCGGAAATCGTAAGATTCAAATGCCACAGAGGCAGCAAGCTTTGCCTCGTCGGTTAACCCATGAGCACAGGTGAAGGCAAGAGCACGTAAAGGATCGGAATATACCGACACAGGCGAGGCTTTGAGTGACAATCTCTCACGTAGGTGCAACTTCATTCCCTCCAGTTGATACTTGTCAGCAAGGTGCAGCCCTTTTTCTAACACCTCGAACGATGGAACCGGTGGCGGCGGGCGAGGATAGATGAAGCTGAGGAGGAAGCTAAGCATTTCCGACGTTTCCGCAACGTTTACAACCTCTTGCTGAGCACCAAGGCGGAACATATCCGCTATAATTGGCGATGCTAGTGAAAGTACTATCGAGTGAACTCTAAAATCGATGCCATCAAGAGAGCGAAGAGTAATGTCGCCACCACCACCAAAGTCTTTGTTGGCGAACGAGCCAAGTGTTTCTTCTGCAAGTAGTTTTGCCATCAATACTGGTTCGGGGAAAAAGGTGTGAGGCACGAAGGTGGGGCGTGGAAGGTCGGATCTGATCGTTACAAGCAACACCAAAGTTTTCGGGTGGCGTAAGATACAACCGATCTGATAAAGCAGTTATGTTTGCTGAGACCGTCGAATTTCAGTCAGAAACAAGGTAGGTTGGTATTCTAGCGCGTGTAACAAACGCCACGCTGTGAAGGGTGGAAGAGGCTGGTAAAAGGATCAAAGGAAACCGTGACTCGGCCTGGACTCGGCTGCAACGCCAATAGGGTCGATGACGTCATACATATCGGCCATCACGTGCAACCGCAACCTGCCGCCTGGCCACTCATAATGCTTTTCTCAGAATCTCAAGTTAATGCTTCGTCTCAGCTTTAACGGCCCCTGATATTTCAGCATATATTAACCCCGTTGCTAGATACAACGCTTATGGTGCGACAGAAGTGTCTGCAACTGACAGCGGTTCTCGGTTGAAATACCGCATATAGTGTGATATACAAACTCCGAAAGTCCATCCTAAGACCCTTTGCCTCGAGCAAAACAAAAGGATACTTGTGTCTGCCCATGTATAAACATAAGCGAGAGTCAGCCAGAAATAATAGGTCTACGGTCGGGTGATGTGTGTTCTCAGGTTTCATCTGCGGTGCCCGCCACACGGGACTCAAGCGGCACTTTTCTCCAAAGTGTCTCCAGAAGTTTCTGGGGAGAGACTGTTCGATGGCATGGTGCTGGTAATCGATTCGAAGTCAAGCAGGTTATATTACAAAGGGGTCGTGTGCGCTACAGCGCTTGTAAATCCGTGAGTGGAGGCACCTCTTGAGCATGTCAATGTTCGGGTAAATTGACAGGCAGGACTTTCGGTATATAGCCATCCGTGTAGGTGAGATGTAGTTCTTGCTCGAGTGTCTTGGGCGATAGGGCTGGCGGTGCTGGGTAAGGATCAAATATTATATGTCCAAACTCTCCCGGACATTTAGGGCAGCCGGCTCAATATAAATATAGAACATCTCTACCGGAGATCAACGGATGGACATGAGAGTAGCGCTACGAACAGAGGGAAGGATAAGGTTCCCCACCGTCAAAGTCTTTGTCTATGTCTAAAGGCTAGCTTTGGGTTCGCCCTTGGAGTCCCCGCTGGCACGAATGAGATTGTGAGTTTCAGTCGAGGTAAGTGGATGGCTTGGATGCGACTGTGGAGCGACTACGTTGGGCCTGCATTCGCATCAACAAGCGGCTGACTAACTCGCAATAGAACGACTATCACGTAATCACCACGTGCTAGTTGCCACACTGACCCCCAGCCACGAGAACTCCCATCCATCCAGAAACCTCGAGAAAACCGGGTCATAAACGAAAATACTATCTGGATTGGCGACTGGAACTGTGCAAATACCGACTACTCTACCTAGTAGCCTCATGCTCGAAGGCACATTTAAACTCTTTGGCCTTGATTCGTGCATAGTCGCCTTGCAGAGCTGGCAAGGACCTCTTCCATCTGACATCGAAATCGGGGTAGATGCGCCCATTTATCAACGGGTCGATGTCAAAACCATCCAACCAGCGGAGCTAGTGCCATTTCTCGAGAATACGCCTTTTTCAAAATTTGAATACCAAAACGTGACTATCACGCACCAGAATTATCAGTTGTAAGTCTGTAGTCACAATATCATAGTTCAATTCTCAGCGACCCCACAGCGTCAAAGATATTCCGCTCGGGTGGAGTATTCAGGCGGATTTCACTATCGACGACCGACATGGCCCGCTGCACGATATCATGCGCAATGTGCTGAATCGTTCCGGCGACGATCTTCGCCTCTCCATCTGGGTAGCGCTTGGCCAAGGACATTGCTGGACCTCACATCTTCAGGTATCGACTTTCGCCGCCGAAGGCGCTCTTCTGGTACAGAAGCATGGTGAAGGGCGAATTCCAGATGGCGTCAAATTATGCAATGGTGTGGCGCTTGGTTCCATTGGCGTCCTCATCTATGGCATTAGCCCTCTAACCTCGAACACTGAGGGCGCGGAATCGATTAATTACGGGTTCAAGATTTCTGGAGATATGTATCTCGAAGTCCCTGGTTCGAACGCGCCACTGGAATTAGACTTCGAAATTGGAGAGTTCGGGGGCGTGGTTGCGCTGGAAGCAGTTATGAAAGGCAATGTCTGGAGGAATGCGTTCGGAGTAGGACTCGAGGTGCGTGGAGGAGCGCGCTTGTGGCTTCCCTCCCTCTAAACTACGTTCACTAGCTCGATATGGTTCAGCTGTCTACCACGTTCGGGTATACCGCTCCACCCAATTCCTTGGAATTCTTGTTCAATGCCCACCTGTGTACCGGGTCAGTACCATCGCTTGTAACAGGCCGTTACTCCCCCGGTGGGAGCTATTCAGTTTCCTCTTACGTTCAAAATCTTGGATGCGAAGGTGTCGCGGCCCTGTTTCGTTATTATGCGGGCGGGGAGCTCTCGCCTGCTAGCCACTTCAATATCACCATCGGCTCAGCAAACATCAAGGCCACCAACAGCAACGGATTGTCTATCGTTGCCAACAAGTTCGGATTTGGCCATTACAATTCCGACCGCGCGACTATCGAACTATCGCCCAAAGGTGTGCAGATACGAGGGTTAACGGACAAGGTCGTGTTACCTGGAAATCTCGGTGTCAGCTTGGTATCGGCTTGCATCGAGGTATCACTCGAGAAACTTGGGTCTGGTCGACCGACGGAAGTTGCCCTGGTTGGCAAAGTTGAACTAACGGGGTTCCGTCTTCCCGCCACTTCTGCTCGGGTGCAGTTCTACAGGATTTCACCCTCGGATAAACTGGAGTGGGCGGCTTATGGCACCTTCACAACCCTTGGGAGCACAGCGACACTCGGACAACTGTTCCCTGACTTAGGCGGTTCGTATCTGCAGGACGTTGGGTTGCAGCAACTAATGTTTACCGCGGCCTCGGTGAATAACCCTGGACCATCTGAGATGAATCCAGTTCAATATCCGATCCGGAGAGGTGAGTATATTCGCAAAGCACCCACGGCGATAAACCTAAAGCATCTACACTATAGGCGTTCAATTCTCAGCTTTACTAGGAAAGGTCGAACCATTAAATAAACTCCTCCGTCGCACCTCATTCCCCGGCCTTCTTTTCAATGCAAGCTGGCAGAACGGTAATACATTTGCCCTTGATATCATTCCACCTGTCGACACATTCATTCACCTGGGTCATGGGATCACTACCGACCCAATTTCCCTTTCGATTAACCTCAAAAAGGGAATTATTCAGGTCGCCACTGGCGTTAATCTTCCTGTGAAAGGCTCAACGGACCCTCTTACCTTCAAGGCGGCACTTGCGATTCATGCCCCATTTGTCAAGCTATCCGGTGAGATGCACGGATTGTGGCAGAACCCGCTCGGCATCAGTAAAAATGTCGCGATTGGGCCATTCTTGGAGCTTGGACTAGAGGTTAACTTGTTTACGTTCTTTGAAACCGGAATACCCAGTGGTTTCTCGCTCGCTGGAGGGATTATGATTGGTAGGACTGAAGCACAAGTGGCCGCGCAAATTGGTGGGGACCTCTCTGGTATGCGCCTTTCCTGCGCCTGAGATCCCAATCCACTTACTGATGTTTCACGTCGCAGAGGAGTTGATCCATGGAAAGATTAAATATCTCGACTTATGCGACGTTATCTGCTTTACCCGGCAAATCACGGGGTTAGATATACCTGCTCCACCCAATTTCCTCTCCTTTGAGGACACCGAGCTCTATCTTTGCCCCTTCGGCGCCACGGTTGGCACAGCCATTTATCCCCCCGGTTTCTCGTTCAAATCCGAGCTTCTCATCTTCGGGGCTCGACTATATGCATCAGCAGAGGTTTCTGGGGGCGCCTTGAGAGTAAGCGGGAGCGTTGACAACCTCGCGATCGGTCCTTTGCACGTCACCGGCCAGCACACAAAACAGGCTACTCTTCGCCTTATTATCGGTCTTACGGAACAACGACTCGAAGTGGACGGCGCGATAAAGTTCCTAGATAACTATATCGCACTCGTTGTACACCTGGGGATCCTGCCCCAACCTACGTTCTTTTTCAGCTTTGCTCTGCATTTCACAAATTGGCTCACATTCGACGTCAAGGCGCTCATGATTGGGAACATCCGCGGCTTGAACGACCTATCTGGGATGACGTTTTTGCTTCACTCCTCATTCAAGCAGAACTTGGTCGAATACGTCCGTAGCCAGGTAATCAAATTACTCGACGAAGCCAGGCAAAAGGCGTTACATGATATCCATCACGCCGAGCTCCACGTCCAACGGGAGAGGACAAGGTTCCAAGCCGAGATTGACAACGCTCAGAATAACCTCAACAAAGCCCACCAGGCGTGGGTCGGGCATTCAGATAAAGTTCGCGCTGATTCTCAGGCAGTTACCGACAACTACACCAAGACACTCCATACTCTCCAGGCAAAGATCGAAACCGAACGCATACGATTTAACGCCTCCTTGAAAGCCGCTGAGGATGCGGTGAAACAAGCCAACTTTGATCGAGGCGCCAAGTTGCGAGAGGCTGAAGCAAATGTCGAACGAGCGAGAGCTGACTGGAATCGCCAGGTTTCAGGAGCAGAAGCCGAACTCCAGGGAGCTGAGCGTCATGTGCGCGAGAACTTTGGATCGGCGGTAGAAAATATTGACAGGGCGAAGCGGGAAGTGTCAAACATCGAACATGAACTCAGGGGTACCTATGATAGAATCGGCCACTGCCAGAATAGCCCTTGGCACTGCTTCGAGTACGCCTAGTTCCGAAATTATATCGCAAATCTAATGGACTGACAAATCTACGCTAGTCTCAAAGCCGAACTGATTCCTTTGGGTGCTAAAGTGGCTGGCTTGGAGAGCGCTAAAGCTATAGCTTATGCTGCCCTTGATGTCGCACGAGGAGTAGTCGAAGGTACAGGCTACATTTCCGCCGTGGCAGGAATCCCAGCCGCGAAGGAGACGTTGAAGAGGGTTCGACAGGCTAGTGACGTTGTGCTCCAGGGAGCTCAGGCCACGGTTCGGGAGGTTGACAGGAACACGGCCGCCGTCCTCAATCGGGTTCACCACGAGCTAAATACGGTGCGGAATGTGGGCGATATGCTTATCCAGGGTGCAGAACGCGAGTTGCAACATTTTATCGATTCCCAAAAGCATGTGCTCCCTCACGCCCAGCGCGCTATCGAGGACCTTATCACATCTTCGGAGTGGGTCACACACCAAGCGATGTCAACGGCTTTGGACGTTGCCAGGCATTCTACGGGTACACTCAATATTGCGCTCTCGGCCCTTGACGCAGCGAAGACAATGGTGCATGGCACGCTCAGTATAGGCATGCAGGCTATCACAGCAGCGCTCGGAGCTTTTTATATCGCCAGTATCGAGCTGGACGCCTCACTTGAAACGTTCTTAAATGGGCATGGCGGCAACCACTTCAAGGCTTCGGTGACGGGGGCCCTTGTGGGAGGATCTTTTGAGTGGCATTTGACATTGGACATGAGAGATTCAACGAAGCTCATTTACGACATTTATTATCAGTGAGCCTACTGGTGTTGCTCATTCATGTGCCGAGCGCGGGCTGATTCAGCTGTGCATTACCACCACAGGGTGCTCAATAGGCTCGGTGGTAACCCTCTCAGGAGTATAACGTCTAAGCAAGATTCCTAATCAGCAAATGGGCACGGGAAATCTGCCACCCCTTTTCTGCCCTTTTCCAAGGCTTGTAAGGTGTTACAATGAAATCTTTAACTTCATTTATATGCCGAACAGAGAAGATGGATGTGCATGCACCAGCTCCTGAGCAGGACATTTCCTCTCCGTTGATTATAATAAACAATACGATATTCACAGAATAAGTTCCGGAGGTATATGCGCTCTTAATCATCGAGTATGGTCGTATAATGAATCCCCACACCCTAATATTTGTGCCTGCAATGTCTATCCCCAACAGTGAATACCGGAAAGAGTTTGGGGTGGCCCGATCGATGGCTCTGACCAGGTAACCCTAGTTAGGAACAGGATGCTGGCAGATCTACGATCCTGGCCGAGGCATATCCTGACACCTGGCACGTCAAGCAAGTAAATTATCCAAAGTGTCACCGACGGCAGCCCGGAGGTCGCAAAATGAAATTTCAAGACGGGGCAGATACCAGTGGTCGAGAAACCTACAACACTATACTACTGTTCTGGAGACGAGTACACATGACGGACAAGTACAAACCAGCGTCGAAACAGCACTTTATGGGGGTGGGAGCCAAACGTGAGCGTGACAGGTACCTGGTTGTGCAAAGAAAAAATAGACTGACCATCAATCAATGGCGTTAAGAGGATCCAAGGTTTTCAATCGGTTCACAAGACCCTCACGAACTCCAGCAGTCCACGCCTCGAAATATTTCTTGTGCTTGTATATCCTCTGATGACAACCACAAACGTCGCCCTGCATTTGGACATCGCCTTTATACATGGCGAGCTTGAAGAATTCCACCGTAAACACTTCGCCAGCGTCAGAAATCTCTCGAGTGTTTAATTCCTGAAAGACCCAGTGTGCCCACCGAGCTTGCCACTCTGGTGCGCCGTATCGCGCTTTGTTGTAGTAGATTTTATCACAGATTAGACACAGAAACTCGAAGCACTCCTGTTGAGAAAGTACCATAGGCTGCCGATGAAATTGAAATAGGACGTCGATCAAGATGGATGTTCGAGCCGAGGGCATTCCGACCATTTTCACGACTGGAGCGATGGACGGCATGGTCTCGGCAAGTTTGATCAAGTTTTTAGGCTTGTGAAAGTCATAAGACTCAGAAGCGATGGAGGCGGCGAGCGCGGCTTCATCTTTAAGGTCGTGGGTCGTGGCAAAGGCTAGAGCCCGAAGAGGATCCGAAAAAACTGAGATGGGTGAGCCCTTGACGGTAAGTTCCTTGAGCAGGCGTAATTTCATTCCTTCGAGTTGGTACTTGTCTGCAAGATGGAGCCCTTGTTCTAGTATTTCGAATGAGGGGATGGGTGGCGGCGAGCGGGGATATATGGACTTGAGCATAAAGCTCAGCATTTTGGAGGACTCCGCAAAGTTAATAACCGCCTGCTTTGCAGCATTACAGAACATGTGGGCTAGAACGGGAGAGGCGAGAGACAGCACCACGCTATGGGCGCTGAACTCGACACCGTCGAGGGAGCAAAGTACAACGTCGCCACCGCTACGAAAGCCTTCATTCACCGGCGGGCATTCGGTTGGGGGCGGCATTGGCGAGTTCCAAACGTCGTTGACTATCTGGAGGGGTAAGAAGTCGTGGCAAGCCGCACAAGCGTAGCAATAGTGTGGCAACTGATGGCATCGATTACCCAGCCGACGGCATAGGCGCTACCGCATTTGGGGAACATACAAGGATGTTACCTTGTTTATGCATGACTCTATGCGTACTCTTTGGAACCGGGGAAATGAATGTGAAGCCTGGAGGCGCGGATAATCTACTGTCGCATTCCCCAAGATCTGCAAGAATTTGTAGTGTCGTTTCCAGTCTACTTTTTTGCGCGAAACCGGGAAGAAAGACTGCGGTACAGGCAGTACACGCATTAATTTTGGGACAGGATATACCTTCCCTGCAAACAAAACGCCATCCAAATGACATGCTCCGGCAGTGTATGCGCGCTGAACTATCGAGTAGAGTAATATCCATGATGGACACTTGAATGTGCGTGCAGACGCGTAAACCGCTTAGGCTGACATGCAAAACCGAACACTTTATTCAAGTAACGTCCCCAGAAGTTTCAAAGGATCAGGCACAATCTCGAACGGAGACAATCGCCTCAAACAAATGAAATTACTCTCAACCTGAGCCAACTACCATCCAGTCCAACTTTCTGAGGCCGAGAGCCAGATGTGAACATGATAGTTACATGACTCAGATATTAGACTGACCCTGTTGCACCGAATCAAGCGACGGCCTCAAGTGGATCCAGGGATTTCGACCGGTTCACCAAACACTCGCGAACTCCAGCTGTCCATATCTCAAATTCGTGTCTTCGCTCGTATATCAAGTTTATACACCCACAGTCAGATTTCGGTAGCGAAACCGCGCCTTTATACATGGCAAGTTTGAAGAACTCGAGCGTAAAAACGTCGTCGGAATCGGAAATCTTTTTCTCTCGCGTGTTCAGCTCTTGAAAGACCCAGTACGCCCACCGACCCTGCCACTCTGGCGTACCATATCGCGCCTGCTTGTAATAAATCTTGTCGCATTTGTCGCACAAGATTTTAAAGCATATGTCTTGGAAAAGTGCCATTGGTCGTTGGTGAAACTGGAACAACACCTCGATCAGGATAGTCGTTCGAGCCGAGGGCATTCCGATCATTTTCACGACGGGGGCAACGGACGGCATGGTCTGAGCGAGCTTGACAAGATCGTCGGGGTTGTGAAAGTCGTGAGACTGGGAAGCAACAGAGACAGCAAGTGCGGCTTCGTCGGCGAGGTCGTGAGTGGTGGCAAAGGCTAGAGCGCGCAACGGATCGGAGAAAACCGAGACAGCGGACCCCTTGAGGGAAAGCTCTTTACGCAGGCGTGATTTCATGCCTTGAAGTTGGTACTTGTCCGCTATATGGAGTCCCTGGCCCAGTATCTCAAACGACGGGATAGTTGGTGGTGAGCAAGGATAAACAAACTTGAGCATCAAGCCGAGCATTTCAGAGGACTCTGCGACGTCCACTACCGCCTGCGGTGTACAAGCACAGAACATGTGAGCTAGAATGGGAGAGGCGAGGGATAAAACTAGCGAGTGGACGCTGAACTGGATGCCGTCGAGAGAACGAAGTGTGACGTCACCACCGCCACCAAAGTCTTGGCTCGCGGGTGAGCTTGGGGTTGTTCCTCCCGCTGATTTGGGCATGAGCAGAGATTCAGATATAATGTGAGGTAGTGTTGGGGACGCGGAGTGGTGGTAGCTTTCAAAGCCGTAACAAGTTGCCGCATCGGCCCGTGCCGTGTGGCAATAGATTCAATTGACTTGGCAAGCCGCCTACCAAAGCACAGATATCGCCACCTCATTTGGGGAACATTAAGAGGAATTTTTATCAACGCAGCGGAAACGAATAGGATTCATTCCCCTCATCCATTCGTGTCGAGGTTCCGTTGTTATATGATGACGTCATAGCCACTTGCCACCCCAGTGACCTCGCCACCCCGCCACCCATCTCCCGCCACGAGAAAACGACCTCACGTAAACCAGTCCAAAACACGCACACAACTCTCACAATCACAACAATAAAGTTTTGCAGGTGTGGTGGCGCAGATGCGCATCTTTATCTTCTTTGGTTTGTCGCATGGACATACATCATATGGATACAAAGGAAAGCTTGACAGCTAAGGGCTTAGAGCTTGGGGACGGTAATAAAAGACACAACAAGGGATGTATGGGGCGGGGAGACAGGTGAATAGAAGAGTTTATATACGAAATGGAAAAATGCGGGAGTCCTGGTTTGGTTGGGTATTTGATGGTTTGCAATGAGAAAGAATACGGACAGAAAGAGTTGTTAATTCGAGAACTCGGAGAAAGTAATAAGCCGAGGGGAAGACAGGCCGCCGACGTCCGAAGCGACCAAAAGGAGGAAAGGGGGCATAGGGCCGAGACCATAGGAAGAGGGGCATAGAGAGCATAACCGAAGGAAACCACATGCGCCAGACGGATTCAGGGGCCAGCACGGCACTCGTCCTCGTCGATCATGCTCCACTCCATATCCTCCTCCGTCCGGGGGCTATGACTCGACTCGACCAAAATAGGAGATACAGGAGAAATCGGGGCCGGGTTCAACTCGACCCACGAGTCGGCCATACACACGTCCTCTGGCTCATCTTCGCCCACGACGACCACGCTCGCAGCCACGGCAGCTTCGTCCTCTGCCTCGGAGGCCTCGTTCATTGCGCTCATCATGCGGACGGCGGCGTGCGCGCCGAGGACTTTGACTTGGGCCCCGCGCGGGGTGCGTTCGAATGTGCGTCGGAGCGTGCGCTGAGCGAGGGACTCGCGCTTCTTCTTGAGCATCATATTAACAGGGGGACTCGGCAGTGCGACAGACCCGCCACGCATCACGATGGCCGTCGGGGCCGTCTGGGCGGGCGCGAGCGACGAGCGGCGGCGTAGGCTAGAAGGCGCGACTGGTGGCTCGGGCACGATGACCAACCGGCGCGGTGCAGGCGCCGAAAACTCGAGGCCGAGGCGCAAATCAAGGCGAGGCGGCGGAGCAGGCGGCGGACACACGAGTACGTCGAACGGCGCGTTGACGAGCGTCGGGGCCGGTCTGAGCGGACGGCCGACGGGGGACCCTGTCCGTGGGCGGTGGCGTGGCTGTTTAGATAACGAGTTTGCCGGGCGACAGGACGCAGGCCGGGGACTCAATTTGGCATCGTCGGCGGCAGCTTGGAGCGCCGCAAGCGAGTCGCCGCCTTGGAGCGAGGCCGTACGACGCAGCGGCTGGCTCGCACGAGCGGCGAGGTTGGTTGCCGCTAGGCGCTTGGCCCCCGCCGCAGACCCGTAGCCCGACGACGACCGAAGAAGCGGCGGATAGGGGCTCGCTCGGTGTGTTTCGGGGGTGTGTTTCGTCTTGCCAGCGCCGGTCGAGGGCGCACGGTCGTCGGTGCCTGCGAACAGGAAAAATTGCATCCGATGAGTCAGCGCGTCGAGTGGGGCAGAAAAGTCGGGAAAAAGATATGCACCAGGGTGGGTCCAGGCAGGACAGCCGATGCCTGCAGAGAGCGGGTCGCCGATGAATGGCAGGGGCGCGCGCTCGGTGCTGAGCGAGGCGGCAAGCGAGCGGAGCATGATCCCTGCCATTCCCGACAAGTCTGACCGAGTCGATGAAAGACAGGTATCGAGAGGAGGGTGGGAAGTTGGGTGGATCGTCCTGGATATCGTTCTCGTCGTCGTTGCAGGGGTCGTTGCCGTTGCGGGTGGTGATGGCAAGACGCAGACTGATGTGGCAGGTCTCGTGGCAGAAGACTATTCATGCCCATATTTGGCTGGCCCACACGCTCATTGTGGCTGTACAGCACCAAGTCACATGACTTTGTTTTGGGCTGTGCTCGGATCTCATTCAATGCTGGAGGTTCCACGATGGTTCTTGAATACATATCCAGCTTGGAAGCAACCCGCAAGACAGCTACTCAGACACATAATGTCCAAGTGGGTGTCATATCATCTGCCATATCTGGAGTGTTGGAGCAAATACACGGCGAGAAAACGAGGCATTGTCCCATATTCGGCGATACTGTGAGTGAATGCACCTCAAATTTCCGAACTACTCCCTCGGTGCCACGGAGACTATGTGACAGCACAATCTGATGAGAATGCGTCAATGATAAAGCACGGAGGAACGTCAAATCCCACCCTACTCGTGCAGATGGCCGATTTCTTTCGGAGCCCATAATCCGCGCAGCGTTGGTAATTTAACAAACCAAGCCATGCCACAGCAGCTCTAGTTACGTGTGCATGCGTCGAGTGTTCAGTTGTTTGCACACGACGGCAAAGCCATCACGTGCTAGCTTTGCGCTTTCACTTGACGTACATACAAAAAACCTGCTAAATTTCTGGTCACCGGCCCTCTGTTTCATTGGGAGTATGGAATATCGCCTCTTCCAACCCCACTTAGATTTTAGCGGGCCTCAGAGAGTAGGAGGTGCCTCCGCGCACCGTGACAATTCTAACTCCGTGACGCTCATCCCCTATGAAAGCCCCACTCTACGAGCGGAGGAACCTACCTAGCAGTCTCCGGGAGGTCTATTTTCCTATCTAGCCTAATATCTTGCCGTTTGTGGGACGTAAGTTGTTTTCTAGATTATTGGGTTCTGGCACGAGCATAGGTTGGACTCGAAATCAACGGCAGAACAGCCGGGAGTGCCGCGAAAGTCAAAAACTAGCTTGGATGCGCTTTGTACTTGCCGGGGCTCACGTCTAATTTGGCTTCGCTACTGCTGCAGCTCCTCGACAACTAAAGGACTTGGGCTAGAGTTTTCCTATGATAAGAGGACACCAGAAAGGTTATTTCTCTTGCCACCATTCACGCGCTCGAGATTTTAGACTAGAGTTACCCCCTGAATTGAGCTCGGCTTGCGGACCCGTACCCCCAGAGTACGTAGCCTTGAAACACGCCCCTAGCACTTTTTTCATGGCGGTGTTCGGCCCTTAGCTTCGTCAATCAAACCATGAATTAGACTGCTCCCCTGCTTCAAGTTCCCCTTTAGTGTAGCTCGGACTACGTGCAAGGCAATTGCACGTGGATCCAGCCCGAGGCTCGCGGGTTGAGACTTCGAAACTCCTGCCCGCACTCAAAATCAAACACGTCTCTGAACTCGCGCGACGTCACCGCACATGAACAACGAGGCCGAACTCGTTGGCTGCGCGCGTTTACCAATCTGCATAGAATTGACGCCAACCTAGGTCCACATTTGGTATATGACGCACACTTAAGCTGTCCTTATCTCCTCGTGCCGTCAAAATCGTTGCCGCTCGGACTAAGGCCGACATTGGTGGCGTGGGCAGAGTGCCCCGCGTGATCTGGGGTATCAGCCTCAGATGCTCCTTATAGATCGTAGTGGGCAAACCTCGTGGTCTGGCAGGAAACTTGAATACACGATGTGTGCGCTACCCTCGTTATATATTTATCCTACGGCTGCCCAGCAGAGCGAGCCATCTCACGTCCAGAAGGTTATTAGCTTACTATGCCCGGAGTCGAAGTACACCTCAGCGGTACGATGTTGGCCCTCTGAACCATTTTGGTGCTCATACAATTCCGTAGCCATGGATTTAGATGACGAGACACCCACTCGCGGAAGACGTGAAAATCCCCTTGCTCAAGCCACACCCATTCACTCGGAACCCTACGCTCCCATCAGTTTTCCCTCGACGGGAGACGATGTCCTTGCCCCATCTCCTGTTCCAGAAGGTTTCCAGTCTCAGGCCCGCGCAGATCACAGCCCGAAAGCGCTTCGGGGTCGAACCAAGTCCGAATTTGAAGGGAAACGGCTCGAATTTGTCAATCGGTTCAATGGCCCCGACTGGAACCATCCAAACGATCGAGGCCCGGAGATAGACGGTCTGCTTACCCAGAACAAAGCCCTAGTCGTGAGTCACCCAGTGAATCAAGTGAAAGTAGAAGTCAAGCCCTCTGTGTTCTTTCTTATTCAGGTAGCAATTCAATACGATCCCTGCGTTTCTAATCTCCTACGTGGGACATTTGTCGACGCATATAGTATCGTAGACATGCTTGGTAAGTCGTTTTGTTTCTTGTATGGATGCTCGTTGATAAATTCATGCTTAGAAACGGAGTTCCGCTACCCATCCAAATGCATCCGCGTTTTGGCCGATCAAGTTGACCAAAAAAGCAAGAAAGACCGCGCACGATGGCCCACAAAGGATAACATTGTGAGAACCATGCGCAAGGGCATGTGTGCGCGGCGCTTACCAAAGTAACCAGAAAAAAGGCATAGAATGGTTGAATGAAAAATCGGTTAGTGGCTCTAGAAGGTTCCTATTTTGTAAGTCTACCTGGCTAGTTCGCTCGAGGTTGGGTTCTCAGCAAACGATTGCTTATCTAGTCGCGGGTCACGGGTACACCGGCCGCAAAGACAGAAACGGGATCTATACTGAGCAAGGTAAGTCGTTGGGCCGGTGGTCGCGATATGTATGCTCACAACCCGTCATAGGGATCCTCCCCAGAGATTACGACAATATTATCCCATTCGATAGTAACGACGATCACCAACCGAAGGGGGTAATAGATCCAGATACAGTGTTGCTCGACTATGTACGTGCTATGAGAATCCCCACGGCACGCGCTAAATCGTTTTTTAGGAATTAAATCAATGCCTTGTAAACAACTCGACCAATGGAGTCAAGCTCACGGTGAGCTACATACGATGCCAATCCGGTAACAAGACTGAATCGGAATACTCAGGTCATGTTTGACGTGCGTGGACTTATAATAGCGTAATGTGGTCTCACTAACAAGAAACGCCTGGCTTAGTGCTGCTATAGCGGAGGTCTGTCCGGTAGGTCATATTTAACCATGACGTATTATTGGAGTTAACATATATGCATTACAAGGGCCTACCCCTAATATTAAAGATATGAGTGATCTACGAAGCCGCCAACTCTTCGCCCGCCAAATTAATACCCGGAAGGCTGAGGAAAACGGAGACGTTGTCGACTACGCCCCGGGGCCCGGCAACCTCCTAGGTTTGCTAAACCAACCAGTTTGCTTGTTGCATGCTGAAAGTATAATGCCGATCTAGACCTTCCCGTGAAAATTGAATTGGGTAGTTCCGATGGTATCCACGCCAGGGCAAACACTGAGCAACTCCCGGTGGACGAACGGGTTGACGGAACTAAAGAGTTTAGGGCCTTCCCAGACGACTGTGAAGTGGTGAGATTTTTGGAAACAAGTCGAGGGGGAGTCTATTGACCTCGCATTTCAGATCTCGTGGTGTGCATGTAATGGGAGTCAACTAGCACGCGAGGATGGTCAGGGAGGATGGTTTACTACCGTGCGTCGCAAGGATTCGGATCCGGTCGACGTGACATGAACGTGGATTCTAGGCATTCATAAAAGGCATTAATCAGCCGGATTCGGGAATTAGTACCTACAGGCTCCTTAACAGGCACATCAGGCGAGTAGTACAATCGATCTTGTGAAGCGGTGATTCATTTATACACACACAGCGACGAGTTCAAGCAACACAACAAACTCAAAGAGTCCAACAAAAGCGACGCCCCCTGTGTAAACAACGAACTTATTGCCAATGACGAGCCCACTGCAGTCCGGGCCAACCCAAGGAAAAGTGTTCCCGGAGAAGATTCGCTGGGACAGTTCCCAAAGGTAAGCGATAATCCGAGTTAGTCAATTTTGCGAAAGTCATAAAAAATGGTTGGTCCCAGCTGTATGTCTCAGCAAATATTGTGAGTCGCACCGCACAACTAGTTGCTCGGGGGTGTACTAATGGATCGGGATAGGCCAACGAGTTTAAGGACAAAGTAGTAGTGATTTAAATGGGGGTTTGAGTAAGAAGCCGTGCGTTTTTTCGTGGGCGGCAGGGTCCTGTTTGTCTATATTTGTAGGCTATTGATGTTCCAATAACCAATTTGACTGTGTTCAAGTCCCTCGTCAAAGGAGCCGACCATGGACGCACAGATGCTACTGGATTTCCGTCTGGGCTTCTGTGTTCCGTTGAATTGTGGATTCGGTCGACCAACTCGGGCAGGCAACCAGTTTTAGGAGAAGAGGATAAGAAAAATCCTATGAGTGGAGGCAGAAAGTGCCTCCTGCCCCAGTCGCTGTATGCGCCCTAGTCACGGATCGGGACCATATCTCCCCCATAGATATTTTGGGTGTCATAAAGTCACTGCATAAATTTTCAGTGCGAGGGTTAGGCCTTGTACTAGTTGAAATCAGCAAAGCGGGGATATCGTTTGGAGTAGCTTCACTTTCAAAACTGGTGCATTTAAATTAGTGCTTTCAAATATGGATGTTTGGGCACCGTGGCTACATTTCGCGTTGATCAATCGAAGCTCGAAAGTAGCCAGAACAAGCCAGAAGCATTTTGGTGTCGGAGGTGTCACGTGCTACTTCAGCCAGTTTCCGCTGTTATTTGGCCCAAGCGAGTTTTCACTTGAACACCGAGTTCCGTTTGCACATGGTTCGTCGATTAGGTCCATGTGGTGTAAATATCAGCCGGTCTGTCCGGCTTCGCGTACAAATATAACACTTACTTCGAATGCGCTTCACTACACTAAATCGGGACAATCCCGGAGTCTTGCGGCGCCAAACGCGTCTTCAAGCTCATCCCTCTTACTATTCGGAAATATCAGATGATTTTATCGCACAGCCCTTTCGGCTTCAACCATGTGCTCGCAAGGCAACTCAGAGGACCGGTCTGCTTTAAAGACCCAGGCTCAATTCGCCTTGGTTGTACATTCGATACGCCGCGGTCGCCCATGGACAATTCAATGAACCAGACCGATATCAGCCTGCAAAGCGAGTCCTTTCTCCCGCCAGACTTCCGCCCAGTGCATTACGAGCTCACAATCCTAACGGACCTGGAGAAGCTTACGTTTAGCGCGGTTGCTGTTATTCAGTAAGTTGCACTTGGTACATCGTTGATGTAAGCGTCATACTAATAAGTGTATTCCTAGCCTCGATGTAAAGCGAGACCAGACTAAGCGCATCACGTTCAACTTGTCAAAACTCTCCATTCACGAGAACATGATGAGACTCACGTGCAATAACCCCGACAGCCAACCAGGCCACGACGTGAGGGTTATCATGGTGGACGAAGAAGCCGAGCGTGTCTCAATTGAGACCTATACACCCATGTCCAAAGGTAGTCAAGTCATCCTCCGTGTCCCATACGAGGGAAACCTATCCGGGGATATGATAGGTATAGGGTCAACATTTTTCCAACCGCAACTACTAAGCCTGTTGTTTATCAGGTTATTACAAGTCTTCTGCTCCCCACAATGACGGAATGCGGTATGCACAACGCTTTGGAGTATCCCCGGTCCCTGACTAATTATTTAAACGTTCTAGTCCTTATGCGCTGACGCAATTCGAGCCTACCAATGCCCGGCAAGCGTTCCCTTGTTGGGACGAACCCACAGTGAAGACTACATACTCTATTTTGATGATCTCTCGTGAAGATACCATAGCGCTGTCAAACATGCCGGCCACCAGCGAAATGTCGCTCGTTGATTTTACCAGCGACGTGATTAGCCTGAAGTCATCAGTATCTTACCTCCAAGCCGGACTAGCGGATCCAAGGGGGTGGAAAGTTACGGTCTTCGACACAACGCCTCCTGTGAGATATTTCAAATCCTGCATCTTCAACCAGCTGACACCGTATTTTAAGATGTCTTCGTACCTAGTAGCCTTTGCAAATGGGCATTTCGAGCATCTTGAGTCGTCATATCTCTCACCCTTGAGCGGTACCGTCCGGCCATTACGCATATATGGTGAGCGAGACCAATGGCAAGCCTGACATTTCGCTGAGTCTCTGGCGCGGTAGCTACGAAAGACTTGATTTCTCAGGCACAGGTAAGTCAACTTGGTAATCAGAGCCGGCGTACTTTAAGTGCTTAAATTGTCACATAGTTTGCTCTCGACGTAAAAACCAAGGTCCTCCCGATCTACGAAGAGATGTTCGAGATCGAGTATACATTACCCAAACTGGACACACTGGTCGCCCACGATGTTCAGGGCGGCGCCATGGAAAATTGGGGACTAATCACCGGGCGCACGTCAGCGTTGCTCTTCGATGAAGACAAATCCGATCTTGCGGGGAAAATGAACGTCGCGGCCACTGAAAGCCACGAATGCGCTCACATGTGGTTTGGTAACGTTGTAACTATGAACTCGTGGTCCTCTCTTTGGTTGAAGGAAGGCTTCGCGACCATTGTGGGTGAAATAATCGTGATCGACGATATCTTTCCGGAGTGGGGCATACACAGCGCTTTCCTCACTGATCATCTCGAGCCAGCTCTCGCGCTAGATTCACAGCGCTCATCCCACCCGATTAATGTGGATTGCCCCGATGGGAAGCTTGTCAATCAAATATTTGACTCTCTGTCCTACTCCAAGGCCGCATCTGTCTTACGCATGCTCTCGCAGTTTTTGGGCCAAGAGGTTTTCTTGAAAGGCACCTCGGCTTATCTCAAGGAACGGTTGTACGGCAACGGTGACCCCAAAGACTTGTGGAATGGCATCAGCCAGGCCGCTGGTATGGACATCAACTCCTTTATGGACAACTGGGTATCCCAAACTGGTTTTCCACTTCTGACCGTCAAGGAAATGCCGGGTGGAATCAGCGTCCGCCAGGATCGTTTCTTATCTACGGGTGATGCGACGGAGGCCGAGAACCAGACGATCTGGCAGGTACCCATATTTCTACTTAGTGCAGACTCGAATGGTGCTCCGGTCATAGACAAGAGCGTTGTTCTTGTAGGACGTGAGATGCATGTATCTCTCGACACAAGCAAGCCGTGGAAGCTGAACGCCGGTACATCTGGCGTGTATCGAGTTGCCTATTCACCCAAGCAATTGGCGGAGCTTAGTAAAGAAGCATCACGTGGGGATAGCATTTTCAGCCTGGAGGACAGGGTCGGGCTTGTATCGGATGCGATGATTTTGGCGCGTGCGGGGTACGGAACAACGAGTGGAGGACTAGAGGTCATCCTTGGTATGCGGGGTCAAATGGATTGTGAGTGTCAATCAGCCATTCGAACCCAGACTCAGGTCTCACACTTTATGAATAATAGATATTTTATGGGATAGCATCGCCTCTCATTTGAGCGCCGTAGAAAAGGTAATCGCTCTATGGAATTCTACGTTTAGTGGCCCTAACACGCCCCTAGATCCTATGGGACGAACCTCGGGAAGCCCTGGCTAATATTCGGGGTTTTCGACGAGTAAGTATATTATTGACGATCATATAGATATACTCATGGATTGTAACCCACCACAGCATCTATTCTCGCCCATGGTTGGCGTCCTAGGATACGAGTTTCTAAATGATGAATCTCCCAAGGTTCATCAATTACGAACGCTTGCGTGAGTCGAACATGAGACCAGAAACTACGGCCGGAATTCATTACTGAAACCCACCCACTCGCAGGGTGACACAGTGTGCAACTGCCTACGATAGTTCGTAAGTGGCTCATCCAGCATTCCCATGCGACCTAGTTAGTTGTAACAGATGGCGGTCAGAGTTGTACAGGAACTACGATCTCGTTTCCGGCGATTGTTGGACACTGGCGATGAAACTGCAATTCCACCGGATCTTCAACGTGTGACCTATCGCATGGGAGTTCAGCACGGCACAAAGAGAGAATACGAAGCCGTCAAACAGGTTCGCGCAAAATCAGTTTAGGGTTCCGCATATACACCCTAACTTGGTTCAACTCTGTACCAACTAGATTGCATCCGATGCCCCTACTCCAACTGCAAAGATAGCCGCTATGTAATTTCGTGGATCCATCAGTCCAAGAAGCTTGCGCTGATATGTGTCGACCCCAGGCTGGCAATGACGTATGTCCAAGACGAGGCGTTGGTCCAGGAAACCTTTGATTATATGCTCACGAGTGTAAGATTGGGACCAGCAAATACGGTGATAGCGTTTAACATGCAGACATACAGGTCAAGGAGCAAGACATGGTATACTACTTCATAGTAGGATTATCCTATGTCCTATTTGTATTTGTTTGTACTCACTCGCGAAATAGGGGCTCGCTCATAATTGGGCTTACCGGCGTCTTTTTGCGACTTTTTTCAAGGAGAACTACGAAAAGGTAGGATCGTTGAATTATTCCATTCGGTAGCTTTGCTAAAACACAGTTCTCACAGTTTTTTGCTCGGTTCCAAGGCAACTTTTTGTTCGGCAGCCTAGTTAAATATGCCTTTGAGAACTTTTCGAGTGATCAAGATGCTCAAGAAATGGAGAGCTTCTTCCGAGACAAAGATACCTCCAAGTTCACTTTAGTTTTGGCTCAGGTCAGAGTTTACTTCAGCGTTCCTTTCCACTAAATCTCAAGCCAACCCTTGTAATGCAGACCCTCGAGTCTATCCGCACGAACGCCAAGTGGCGGAATCATGCTCGGGAGGACGTTTCAGAGTGGCTAGCAAAGTGGGTGGCGGGGGTGAACATGTAGTGCGGCCGAATCATGTAAACCAACTTACAAGCTCCTTGGTTGTTTCATCGATCGCACACGGCTTGCCTTGAAATGAAATTTGAGGAAGTGGCATTCAACTTGGTTCACACATGCACTCAGAACACATTATATGCCCTCGTCAACGGCAACGTTTCGGCCGGCGCCACGTCAGCCAACTCTCCATCCGCATGCACTGCATAGGTCTCCGGATCGACCTTCATCGTGGGCGTTGCGTCATTCCACTTCATATCCTTCTTTGTCACTTTCCGGCAACCGATTACCGCTTCGGCGCGTTTAGAAAGTCCGTAAGATTGGATAGTCCCTGCGAACAAGACATGGATTAGGGGCGTAAAAATCGGTTATCCTTAACTTGCCAGATGAGATCGAGATTTGAGAAACAAACGAGACCGAATTGAGGGCCGCCGAGCCAGGATAAGCACCCCACATAGGCCGAGAGTATACGGGCTGGACGGTTGGGATTGAAGCGTTTGCATCGCCCATCTATTCTTATCTCAGGATCAACCGCCTCGGGGACCGGCACTAGATTACATACCTGGGCCCACGCAATCACACCCGACTTGAGTATCATCTCAGGCTTCGTACCAAAGTTCTCCGGGCGCCACAGGACCAAGTCTGCCAGATTACCAACAGCGACCTGTCCCACCAAATGGCTAATACCGTGCGTAATGGCACTATCAAGAGCTCCAGATAAGCGCCGCCTTTTCAAGAGGGGACAAAAATAAACACTCACGGATTGACAGTATACTTGCTTATATACCGTTTCACCCGCCCATTGTCCTTGCCCTCTTCGTCCCCCAAACTCGTAAGCGGTCCCCGCATCTCTCGCATCTTCGCAGCTGTGCGCCAGGTACGCGAGATGACTTCTCCCACACGACCCATAGCTTGAGAATCGGACGAGATCATCGAAATGGCGCCCGTGTCGTGGAGGACGTCTTCCGCGGCGACAGTCTCGGCCCGGATACGTGATTCCGCAAACGCAACATCTTCACAAATGTTTTTGTCGAGGTGATGGCACACCATAAGCATCTACAAAACGGCGTTAACAGAGGGCGATGGATGAGGATGGAACACGAGGACGAACATCCAAATGTTCATCAAGTGTATTTCGTGCGTACGGCCGAGTAGGGTTGGTTGACGAGGGAAGCACGTTCGGTTGCCCGCATACGACGATAATATCAGGAGCGTGTCCTCCGCCGGCACCTTCCGTATGATACGTGTGGATCGTACGCCCTCCAAAAGCGGCAATTGTGCCTGTTTATCATGTGATCTTAGTACAGACAAGATCGGACAGATTGGCCAAAATACATACTCTCAACAAACCCGCTCTCGTTGAGCGTATCAGTGTGAATGTTTACCTACCCAAACCTTAGCCCATGCTCCACTTTGACCAAACTGTACTCACCTGAACATCATACTTGTCTCCCACATCCAAACAATTTATGATCGCCTGAGGCGTCGTGCCCCAATCCTCATGCAACTTTAGCCCACCAGCACCAGCTTTGACCACCTCATCCAGGGCACAGTGGGCGTCGTCTCTGGGTTTGGAATCGTTTCCTTTAGCAGTAAACAGGAAATTCATCGGGATCGAATCAGTCGCTGCGAGCATGTGACGTATGTAGAATGGCGAGGGCGTGCACGTCGTGGCGTTTGTCCCGGCCGACGGGCCTGTGCCGCCGCCGATAAAGGTCGTAGTACCAGAAGCCATAGCCTAATGTCCATGAAAATGGGCTCAACAGGAGAAAGGTTTTCGAGCGTACCTCTTCCCATTGTTGTGGGCAGATGAAGTGCACGTGCGCATCGACCGCTCCCGCCGTAACGATTAATTTTTCCCCGGCAATGACTTCTGTAGTCAGGCCGACTACCAAATTCTGGTGTACTCCTTCCATGCCATCTGGATTTCCCGCTTTGCCGAGCCCAACAATTTTTCCCTCACGGACACCGATGTCTGCCTATAACTTGACAATAAGCACAAATCAGGGATGATGGAGGCGAGCAACCTACTTTATATATTCCAGACCAATCGATAATGAGCGCATTGGTGATGAGCAGATCTAGAGCGGGGATTTCCTCGCCGCCGTGGTTGTAGTTGCACGATTGTCCCATTCCATCGCGGAGAACCTTGCCTGGAGGTAACACCGTTCAAGAAAGCCCGAAATATAAACAAAATTTTAGGATTTACCACCGCCGAATTTGCATTCGTCCCCATAGACGGTCTACACAAAAGGCCAATCAGTACCAACACCCAGCCACTCTCATCTCGTGTACACACTCACATAATCCTTCTCGACCTCAATCCACAAGCCCGTATCACCGAGCCGCACCCGGTCACCAGTCGTGGGGCCAAACATCCCCGCGTATGCCTCGCGTGTCATTATAGCCGGTTCGGTGATAGTGAGCGCATCCGGTTCCGGCGTGTGCGCAAATGAGCGCTTGAGAGAATCGTCCAGCGTCGACTCATCGAGCGTGAACTGTGCCTTTCCTAGAGCGGAATTAGAAATTAGTGTCGGTGCGAGCGAATCGTGATCCGAGTCGTCCACACACCCTTGGCAAACCCGTTGCCACCCTTGATGGTCTTTTTGCCGGCAAGGCAAACGAGGTTAACGCTCTTTGTCTCTCCAGGTTCGAACCGCACCGCAGTACCAGCCGGAATGTCCAAACGCTTCCCGCACGCTTTCACCCGGTCAAACCTAAGCGCAGTGTTGGTTTCGATGAAAGGATAGTGGGAGCCAACCTATCGCTCTCGATGAGTTGTTGAACGACTGATGTAAGCTGTTGTAAATACCTGGATCGGACGATCTCCACTATTTGTGACACGCAATCGGATACGTTCGCGACCTGCGTTGAGCACAATAGGCTCGCGACGCACGACGACGGCGCCAGGCGCAGCGGAAGCGGCGTAGAGCGAGGGTTCTTCAAGCGAGAACTGCTCATCGGAAGGAATGGGGAGGAAAGATCCGTATAGTGCGATAGTCAGATTGCCCGAGTCGGAGCAGATCGGGTTATGAACGGTCACGAGGAATACGCTGCGATGTCGGGTTTATCAACCACAGGGTTGCATCCAGTAGAGCGATGACCTACCCATCCGGGAACGTCCCTTCGACCTGAATCGCGTGGAGCAGAGTGGGCACATTGGGCAGAACGTGGCGACGGCCGAGCATCTCCTTGCCGAGCTGCATCAACTGGGCCACAGTGTGCTTTCCATCGCGAATGTACTCGTGCAGCTGAGACGCTATCAGTGCAGTCGCTTCAGTCGAGTTTAATTTGGCCCCGCGAGCGAGCCGTTTTTGGGCAAGAGAGCCAAGCTGGTGCAGAAGCAGTTTATCCAGCTCGCGAGGAGACAGCCTGGAGCAGCAGAACATAAGAAAGTATACCACTGAACCCCTTATCAAACGTACCTCATGGTGGTAGTTGGGAAAGCGAGCGATAAGCATAGCGTTCGGCCGTCTTCCTATCCAAGTCTTGATCATGTTCTAATGATAAACTCATTTGGCGATCAGCTGATCAGCTCGAAGCGCCGGGCGTTTAAATGTCACTTTGGTTGCGCTTGCCACACCCACCTCGTAGCCAAGTACGAGATCTGGCTAATTTCGATTTTTGATGTTTAAACTGGCTCGCCGAAGAGATAAGTTCAGAGGCGCCAGATCCCAGTTGCGAACTTGCCACCTCGCGTAAACCGGGCAGTACCCAATCTGTGTCTTCTGGACTGACGCACAGACCTAACAGACCTTGCTACATCCTAGAAACAACCATCTCGGTTATACGGTCAGCATGTCTCTATAATGTACTTGCATAAAAAAAATTAGCTTCTATGTTCCTTTCCGCTGCGAGTTGGGAGCCTAGCGAAGCAATTGGAAACATCAACTGAAATAAACTCAATAATGCGATGACTGCGAGGTCGGACATGGATGTACTAGTCGGCCGAACCGTGAGCTCTGGCTCAGAAGTGTCAAGCCAGCGAATAAGTTGATCAGTTAGTTTCGGGACAATTTGTTTGTGTCTTGGATTCTGTGGAAAATTGTCGACTTCCCCCCCGGCGACAACACAACGGCCTTGCGGAGCGAACAGAAGAACCAATATGCTGGCTGCACAGGAGATCTGGGCGTAGAAACGCCGACAGTATCGATAGATACGCCTACAAGATTCCGACTAGTCGAAAAGAGGAAGACATTCCCGTGAGTCGGGCTAATAGCCTTGTGGAAATTAGACCAAAGTTTGACGAACTCGTCATGCAACAACGACATCCTCCCCTAGCACCTCTGGAGACCCGGGTGGTCCGAAATTAGTCGTCGTGCGCACCGGTAAACCTAGGTATCAGGAGGCGAGTACACCTTTAACTTAATCGCGTTTTGCATCATTAATGACACTGGATTACTAGGTGGTGCTTCGTCCTTACGTTGAGAACTCACTGGAATACTGGCATTTTGCAACCCCATAACATATTCACCTAAGATCAGATAATCTGCTTTTCCGGATTCTTGCGCCTGTGGATACAGGAGGAAAACTGCCTCCTCGCGAAGCAATACATACCGCTGAAAGTACACTGCTCATACTGATTCACTTCAGCGCATACATATTCACAACCTCTCTTGAGAAAGGACCTTTTTGGTTCGTTTGCACTAAGAGGCCAGAATGTTATCAAGGGCTTGATCGCTTAGAGCGGTGCTCGACAGGTGCTCAACGATCCCAGCCGATATAAGCCACTATTGGGTCAATCGTGACAAATTGAGTCCCATCAAATCATTGTGCGAGCATCTTTGTTGAGAGCAAGCGCCCCGCCCGGTGTGAATGGATTCAAAATCTTGAGAAACTCTCGACGTTATTGCTCCACAGGGTGGAGTTTTGTACCGTAGTACAAATGTCTTTTTTCGCTCGTGTAAGAGTCACGGCACACATAGTTGATCATTATTTTCAGTCGATCAGTGTCAGAACGCGAGCACCCTATCGTTCAATTCAAAAGCCCGGCCTCTTGAGCACTAATGAGGTTGAAAGTTTTGATCGCTCCTGATGTAAGTGTTGGGCGATCGGCTATTGGTGGGTACCATTTACTACCGTCCTCCTTTCTTCCTCGGAGTAGTACCTTTGCCGCATATGTATTGGCGGCGCGAGAAATCTCTTCTGGCGTCATCTCTTCCGGTTGCCCACAGCCTGCGCTGAGGTAGGCTATGAAGGTCTGGTTGAGAATCCCTATATCACTAGTCGGCCGATGACACAGTACCAACTGTTACTTACGTAGTATAGGTACGTTGCAGTACCTGAAAACGCGTCCTTTTCGATATGTTCCATCACTTTATGTCGTGCCTGGTAAAGTAGGCCGCTGACGTTTCGGTCATTAATGCGGCCAATTGTTGGGTGCCATGTAATGTTGAAGCGCGCGAGACTGCTTTGAACAAGCGACTTGGAATATTCTTCGGGACTTAGGAGTAGGTATGATTGGGTCACACAGTTCGCCCCTCCGTCAATATCTGAGAGCAAGGTCAGAAACGGAGGTATTTCTAGTGACTCGGACTCACAACTCTCAAAGTTTGTGGGATAGCCCCAGCAGACTAAGGCGTCCGCCATCGAGTTCGGCAAAGGAGCTGCATGTAAGGCTGAGTATGACTGCAGGAGTATTGTTTGCCTTGTCGTAGAAGCAAGTACATCTTGGAGGTCTCCAGCTACAGCAATCGAAGTTGGGTATATCACTGAAAGATCCATGGTGTCTTGAAACTGTAAAATTCCGAAGCACTTGAATGTAACCAGTTCAATTATAGGCTTACCGTAAGCACTCACAAGCTTCCGATAAGAGCCCAAAGACTCTGGGCTTGGCACATAACAGACTGTCTTTTGGTTCTTCAGCCCCACATAAGATATGAAAGGGATTGCATCAACCGCCTCTTCGATGACCACAAAGTACAGTCCAGGACGTGCAAAGTCCCTGTTGAGCTGTTTGGAGGTGGGGAAACACGTGCTATTCCAACGGATCGTGATAAGGGCAACACTCAACGAACAGCGAAGCGCTTACATTCCGATCTTGTCGTTGCCTAGGAGCGATGGTCCAGCAGTTGCTGCGGGAGCAGAGCTGGTTCCAGGTCTAAAAGGTGCTTGATAACCTATTCGATGACCGTTTGAGTATAATAGGCTCACTGGGTCATCCTACAATCGCGTAAGATTCCAGTGACAATGTCGAATTCCGTCATGTAAAATGCTGCTATAACACTCACCGATGTGTTTCACTAAGATCATGGGGTGCTGCCGGATCACTATAAACGTCCTTGAAAACGGCAAAATCGTCATTGTTGTCTTGGGACAAAATGAGCTGGACCTTATAAGAATATTCCGGCCGAAATTCACTAACAAGCGATAAAACCCTCAGTAGAAACCTCGCTTGCACGATCGTCTGAAGTCGCTTCGGCAACGTTATCCTCTAGATCTCGTTCATGGTGTTCACCCATTGGTTCGTCAACAACTTCAGGCACCGGGGCACTTGAAAGCCCAAAATCTCGACTAGCTTCAGCCATTACCCGTGCTGCCGCCGACATCGCCTGTGCTGCCTGTGACAGCGCTGCCGCCGCGATGGCTAAACTGGATGCAATATCATGGAATCTCGTAGAAATATCAGAGTTGTCGTGAACCAGTTTTAGTCCGCTCATGCCTTCTGAGCGAGTACGTTTAACACAGTTGCAATGAGCGATGAGGGTAGTCGTCGGACCTAACTTGGATTACATAATAGCCATGTGGTTCGGCCCCATGGCACGAAGATTCGGGCGCTTAGCCCTACCGTGTGGTTGGCCAAACTGGGTGGAGAGAGCTCTCACATACTCACCCCTAGCTATTCGAGTAGTTTTGGACTTTTCGTAAGTCCTATAGCCCCGACTGGCGCCGCCGTTGGATCCCCACGTGGGATTTCAAATGCCAGTTAGGTTGTGTTTGCCCCTAATCGTTATGACGAGGTCCTAGCCACACCCATCCTTGTACCACTTCGCGGCCTAGCATGAAAGTGTGACAGGGGATTCAGCTCATCTGAATTTCCGAGCTTTAAATTGGCTTGTTCGCTGAAGCGATAAATTCATAACTCACCGCAATACCGGTGTTCTGCAACGCCGCACATATTCGCCTATGGTCGGACAATGTGTTTTTCGGTATCATTTTCCTGTGGATACAATTAAGAAGAACCGTTTCCCTGCGATGCAACGTATATCACTGAAAATACATCGCTGATATTAGCGCATACGGATGCACAACATTTGTACGACGAGGCTATGATGATCAAGAGCTCGATAGTTTAGAACGGCGCTCCACAGGTACAGACGGGAGCCCGTCTGGGCCTCGCAGCGATGGGGTTCGATAGGAGCTCTAACCACAATTAGAGCTTCGTGTGTGAATAAACGCATCTTGTAAAACTCAAGGTCGGGCCCAATGAACCACGCTGGATCCGTTGGAGTAGGATATACCCAGATACCGAAAAGATGGGGAAGCATCATTGGAGCCGGTATTGGGGCATTGAGCCGTCCGCGAGGTAATTGTACTCCTTCCTTTCCCGATCTGCGACAGGAAGAGCGAAGGTGGAAAAAAATCGTTTAAGCCAAATTTATTCAACAAAGGATCATATGACGTTATGTGTTCAATTTAATAGCCCCATCGTTTGAGCATCCTTCAGCTTGAAATTCTTGATAGCTCCCGGACTGAGTGTAGGGCGGTCGCCTGCCGGCGGATACCGCTTACTACCATCTTCCTCCTTCCCTCGAAGCCACACCCTCGCCGTGTATCTGTTTGCTATACGCGCAATTGCCTCTGGAGTAAGCCCCATTGGCCTACCACGACCTGCGCAATAGTAGCTGATGAACGTCTAGCAACCAGGCTCTGATTCAGCCCCTAGTCGCAAACAGAGTGGGAGTTGAACACCTACATAGTACAAGGAATATGCTGTTTGCGAAAATTCCTCCTTCTGAATATGTTCCATCGCCCTCTGCCTGGCCAGAAACAGTAGACCGCAGTTGCCCCTATCGTTAATACGATTGCTGGACGGGTGTCTCTGAACGTTGAAGCGGGACAGGCTAGCTTGAATCACCGGCCTAGCGTATTCTTCGGGAGTTAAAATAAGATACGACCGAGCCACGCCATTAGCGCCGCCGTAAAAATCTGAACGGAAATATCAATAGCCGTCATTTTTTAACGCATATAAAGCTTACAAATGTCAAAGTTTTCTGGGTAGCCCCAGCAAACCACGGCATTTACCCTCGGATCAGCTAAAGGGTCAGATTGCAACGCTCGATAAGATTGCCAGAGCATCAGTTGCTTCGCGTCAAAAAGCAACTGGGCTTGAGCATGTGGCACAGCATCCATTGAAACTGGCCGCGTTACTGCGAGATCAGAGACCAGTTCGAACTACGAGGCCCAGAGTGGTTGACCGTGAGATATCCTTCTACGAACTAATTTCGAAGACTCACAGTCTTTTGGAGGTGAGGTAGTGATTCGTGACTTGGAACGCAACAAACACTTTTTTGATTCTTCAGCCCTAAATACGAGATGAAAGGAATTGCATCGAAGTCTTCGTCGAGGACCACGAAGTAATGTCCCGTGCGTGCAAAATCGCTAGTGAGCTGTTTCGAGGTGGGGAAACATACACTACGTGAGCGTTGTATGAGTAAAGCAGCGCACAACATGCAGAAAGCCATTCACCTGTCAATTTTCCGGCCAGCGAATGACGGCGTGGCGCCTGGTCGTGGTGTAGCGTTTGTGCTGCGAACTATGGCATGAGAACCAAATCGCCAATCCACTAAATCAATTGTTACTCACGGTTGAGTTTGGGTGCTTCGAGTGTGAAAATTGAGTGAAACGACATGAGCTCTTAATTTGGAAGGTTCTTCTAATACTCACCCTGAGGGCCCAGCTTGGGTCTCTGGCTGGGGCTGGGGTTCCACGATGGGCTGTAGTGAAATAGGCTGCATTGCATCTAATGCGCTAATCACCCATGCAGGAATGGGGAGCTGTTTCCCACATGTCGGAGGATATAATGTGCTGCCATCACTTGCGGGACCTCGCAGCAATGTTTTGGCAGCATATCCCCGTGCGTAGTTCATCAGGTTTACCACGGTCCAATCGCCCCGCCTGGTGGAGCCCATTCCATAGTAGTCCAACCAGCTCTACACGACGAAAGTGAGAAAGTTCATGAGTAGAGATAGGGTAACGTACATGATAAAGCGTCTTCATGGTACCATCATCAGTGTCTGCAAGCACCTGGGCCGTAACCTTGCGAATTTCGTGGATGGGAGCTTCGGGTCCAAAGTAGCTGCTCAGAACGACGTCGGGATATTTGACAACGCCGTAGTTAGAGGGCTGAGAGTCATTCAAGGGCTTAAGGTGGTTGCCAGACGGAAGAATAAGACAAGATCGGGTGTGGAGCTTCATAAGTGTGAGTAACTTTAGGTCTGAAAACAAATCGACCTTTTTAGCCCTTGCAAGTTTTGTTTAGAGTGAACGTACAGTCTTGGCGGTTTTCGGGCCAACCCCAGTGTATGATGCAATCTGCCGAAGCCTTATCGAATCCAACGTAGGGTATAGCTTGAAACGCGAGCAGGAGAATTGCGGGGGATGTTGCCGATGTAAGTACCTGTAGCGCTCGTTCAATATGCCCGCGGGTACTACCCTCCACGGGCAAGAAGACGTGCAGTTTTATGATCGAACTAAGCTGCGAAACAAGGTGAGCTCAGGAGAAACAAGCTACCCCTCGGGAATCGCTTACAATTTTCTGATACGAGCTAAGTGATTCCGGGCTTGGCACCAAACAAATAGTTTTCTTGCTCGCAAGCGCCATGCACGATATAATTGGAAGCGCGTCAAAATCCTCTTCCAGTTGAATATAGTTGCGTCCCCATGGCAGTTTTGGATACGCCGTTACAGATTCTTGCAAGCTAGGTGGTTCACTGTGCGATGCTATGGCGATATGCGACTCGACTTGAGCAGTGTGGGGATCGTCGCCCTCTCCCGCAGCCCCTATGGCGCTGTCGGCAGTGCGGAACAGGCCTTTAAGACACGAAATCAAAAACCGGAAGGTCAAGTATGGTTTGATAATACTCACGTTCCGTTGTGTGGATTCGGAGAGGAGGAGAGGTACCGAAAATGGTAGGTTTAGGTAGGTTGCATTAATGCGATTTCAGCAAACGACTCACGTTTGGGGATCGGATGGTAGCGGATAGGGGGTAAATCGGATCTGCGAGATGTCCATGGGTCCACCAGAGCAAGGTGCTGTGACACTGGGATCATGAGGTGCCGCTATTGGGCTACTCGAGACGTCCTTGGAAATGGCCAAAGCGTCGTCACCGTCGTCGTCGTCGTCTTGGACAAAATTAGCTGGATTTTACAAAGATATTCCGGGACTACACTGACAAGCAATAATGTCCTCAGTAGAAGCCTCACTTGCGCGATCATCTGAGGCCGCCTCGGTCAAATCATCCCATAAACGTTGTTCAGGGTGTTCACCTCTTGATCCGTCGGCCACATCCTGAGCTTCGTCTTCGGCCATCAGGCCTTCAGGCACGGGGACACCCAAATCGCTGAAATCCTGGCTGGCTTCGGCCATTACCCGTGCTGCCGCCGACATCGCCTGTGCTGCCTGCGACAGTGCTGCGGCGGCGATAGCTAAGCTGGATGCGATATCATGGAACCTCGGAGGGACCAAGACAGAAATAACAGGGTTGTCGGCAGCTGGCATTGATATGCTCATACTTTTCTGACTAGGGATGTGTTTCCAGGTAACGCAGTCGCAAGAGGTAGCGGAAGTCAGGTGGCAGGGGTGGCAACTTGTATTACATAATAGCCGCGTGTTTAAACCCTGATGGTCCCAAAATAGAATGTTGAGGAATCACAACATTTACTACATATATGCGGGGCTCCAAGTGTTGATTCAGAGGGGTCATGTAAAATATGACAAATACGTGAGTAGGGAACAAATGTGCCAAGTGTGTGCCTCGTTTCGGCAAATAGCTCAGTAGAATCTGCCCGGACTTCAATGTGGCGTCGCGAGGTGTCAGATACTCATGGCCTCACGAAATTATGGCAGAGTACTAACAACATAAACGGGTCTAGCTAGTGCTTGTTGCACCTGCGAGTGCTCGCCTATAATCCCGGGCACCTGTGCCCCGCTCCCGAACGCGGACCCGGTTGGATGGGATGATGAAATAGGGAGGATTTGTTATAAGATTGGGCGTAGGTATCAGGGAAGTGCGTGAGGCAAGGCCTAGGTAAGTATCAGTTACGCCATCGAGAACATGAGGTACGAGTCCTCAACACAGCATAATCGGAAGTAGGCGCCGACGGTTTTGCACACACTTTTGGATCATGTAGTTACCCTGCCCTCGTCTATGCCCTGCGTACAAGGTTTAGACCACGCCACCCAAAAGCATCTTTTCATATGGCACCGGGCAAGAATAGTAATTCATACAGCTGGTGACATTCATTGTAGCCAACAATTAGATGGTATAGCTCAAAGCAGAGCCCAACCAACATATACAGAGAAAAATGATGTTGTACACCTACCCAAAACACATGTTCAAAGTTAGTTCAAAAGACCTATACGCTTTGCTTCCTGAAGCTTGAAACCCTTAGTTGCTCCGGAGGTAAGACTAGGGCGACCCGCCACCGGAGGGTACCGTTTGCTGCTGTCTTCCTGTGTTCCTCGGAGCAGGGATCTTGCTGCATATGTGTTGGCTGCGCGGATAACATTTTCCGGCGTCATTCCCTTTGGCCGCCCTCGTCCTGCACTGTAGTAGCTAATAAAGCACTGTAATCAGGAAAGTTTATTATCAGTGGGTAAGCACAGATCTATTACGAGTACTCGCGCACGTAGTATAAAGTCTTTGCAGTGGCCGAGAATTCTGCGGGTTTAAAATGGGCCATAGTTTTCCGTCTCATGGGAGCCAGCAGAGAATCGCTGCTTGAGTCATTGATGCTGTCGTTGGACGGGTGTTTGTTCACCTCAAGGCGCGCAAGGCCCATTCGAACAAGCGGGTCGTTGTACTCCTTTGTGCTGAGAAGTAGGTAGGAGTGAGCCACATTCTTGGCCGCTCCGTTCACATCTGGGCGCGAGGTTCAGTCAATATACAAAACCAAGAGACTTCCCCGCGCTTACAAGTTTCGAGATCCGTTGGAATGCCCCAGCAGATCGAGGCATCGGCCGTTGACTGTTGCAAAACAGAGGAGTGGAGGGCCCAATAAAATTGCACAAGCATTGTCGCCTGTGAAGCTGAAGCGAGCTGTGCTTGCGCCTGTGTTGCGTCGCTCATCGTGGCCGGGGAAATAACTGTGAGTTCCGTGATAGATTGGAACTGTGGACGCTAGAGTGGTTAGGGTATATTACTGTGCGGTTATGTCATCAACGTACGATGCTTTGGTAAATTTTCATAGATTCGGGGCTTGGGACATAGCAAACCGTCTTCTGGTAGTTCAGCCCCAGGTACGATATCAAAGGGATCGCGTCGAATTCCTCTTCAAGAACAAAATAATAGCGGCGAGTCTTCGATCGATCTTCAGCGAGCTGTTCAGGAAGAGTCTGGGGCGGTGTTGTTTTAGGAGTAGGGGGTGTGGGCTGCTTGCAAGGGAGAGACGAGGGAACGGCGGCCTTGGAGGTCTCGGGGTGGACTGGCTGCTTCGGGGACGGAGGAACACACGGTTTGGCTTGAGGGACGGGCGCCTCCAGGGAAGAAACAAGTTGCTCGGACGTGGGGCAGCACATCCTGGACCAGCATGTCGTAAGCGAGGCAGGGCCAGACTGACAGCGTTGGCGCTTACATTTTAGCTTCATGGTCCGCTAAGACTGGTGTGGGGATCACTGGAATAGGCGTTTCTTCGGGGCTAAATAACGCTCCAGCTCAATAGGTTTCCAGACATAAATGGAATTTCACTTACGACCCTGGGCTACTTGAGGGACAGCAACCGTAGCTGAATGAACGGTGTGTCCATAAACTGAGGGGCAACGATGTACTCACCAAAGAGCTTTAACCTCGGCCTCTGGTTTGTGCGTTGGCACCTTACTTGACAGAAGTGGATCGGGTTCCGATGAAGCTGCTTCTTCAATCACCCAATCAGGTAGGGGCAGTCGTTGCCTAGAAATTGGAGGATATACTTTGCTTCCGTCATTTGGGGAGCCCCTTAGCAGCGCTTTAGAAGCATATTTCCTCGCGTGGTCTATAAGATTTGATATGGTCCAATCGACGCGCCGAGCAGGACTTGCCCCATAGTAGTCCAGCCAGCTCTGAAAACTGAACGTCAGAATACGCGCTACAAACGAACCCCATCGAACGTACGTGATACAATATTTTCACGGTCTCAGCGTCGGCTTCGGTCAGTACGTCGATCGTCTTCCTGCGGATTTCGTGTATCGGGGATTTGGGACCGAAGTAACTGTTTAAGACAGTAGTCGGGTACTTGACTACAGCATAATCGGAAGGCATTGAGTCCTTTCGAGGTTTTAGATGATCTCCGGTCGGAAGAATTAGACATGATCGGGTGCGTAGTTTCATGAGAGTTATGAATTTTAAATCTAAAATAGATAAACTTAGTGGATGCCGCTGACGTCCATACTTTACAAACTTACAGGTTTGAAGGTTTTCAGGCCAGCCCCAATGTATAACACAGTCTGCTGAAGCTGTGTGAGGCAATATATGCGGTAGAGACTCGAAAGGGAGCAACAGAATCGAGGAAGGGGTTGCTGTCACCAACCCTTCAATTTCCTGTTCTTCAACCTCGAGATTGGTGATTGCATTGAACTGGTTTAAAGCGTAAGCCAGCGAATCAAACGTTTGACCGAGGATCACAGACAATCTTTTTGTACGCGCTAAGGGATTCCGAGCTTGGGACCAAGCAAATTGTCCTGTTGCTCGCGAGCGCCATACAGGATATGATTGGAATCGCGTCAAAGTCTTCCTCCAATTGGATATAGTTGCGGCCATACGGTAGCTTCGGATGAGCGGCGACAGACTGCTGCAAGCTGAGAGGTTGTCTGGACCAATACGACGACCGTGTTAAAGGATTTTTAGCCAATTGGGGTTGTTTACACGTACATCGGTAGGTGAACCGTGCTGGTGGGTATATTCAACTTCGAAGTGTTAGGATTAGCGGCACTGATCCACTTCTTAGGTGGCGCAGCTAGTGCAGTCGGAATATTATTTTTGGCTGCTTCAGCATTTGAACGAGAGGAAACCAGAAGTGTGCTGGGTTCAAGAAGTAAGCATAATGCCCGTCTAAATGGAAGAAGCGCCTACGAAGACTTGATATCCGAAACCCCATTCTGCGACTCTGCTTTGGAGGGATCAGAATTGCCTCCGCCTTCCTTGCCGGTCGCGGCACTAGGAGCGCTCGAGAGGCTCCTGAAAACTTTAGATGAGCGTATTGAAGCATAGTGTTAGGTTTAGAAGCGCTCACGGTGAGGTGTATGCGGATGACGAGAGGGAGAGAGTCCTGCGAGGATCTCGGTAAGGCACACTATGGAGGTCTTCGGCAAACAACTTACCTTTGGGGCTGGGGCGGCGGGTAAGGGTTCAGCTGTATCTGCGAAATATCCATAGACCCGCAGGAGCAAGGTTCAGTGGTCGTGGGGTCGTTGGGCACGATAACTGGGTTAATAGATGGAGTCTTGGTGGGAATATCAAGATCGTCCTCATCCGACTCGTCTTCATAGTGTCAGCGAACGCCACGAAACAAGCTGGGAGGAGGGATACTCACAAATGATGACATCGCTACTAGAGATCTCACTCGGGCAGCTATCCGAACCTATCTCAATTAAATCGTCCTCCGACTCCCGCTCAGGTGGTTCGCCGACTGACTCGCCACCCCGATCGTTCCCCTCGTTCCTGATCGCTACAGCGTCTGGAATAGGGCTATTCAAAGCACCAAACACTCGGCTAGCCTCCGACATCGCCTGAGCAGCCGTCGCCATTGCGTGTGCGGCCTTGGAGAGCGAGTCGGCGGCGGTGGCTAAGCTGGACGCCACATCGGAGAACCCAGGCGGAACAGGAGCAAAAGCCGGAAATTCATCAGAGGCTGGAGTCGGAATGCGCATAGTGTTCCGAAAATGTGAGATGAACCTCGAAGCAGCCACAGAGGGTGGTTGAAAGCAGAGGAGGCGGGTGGCGAAATCTTTTTAAGCTTGTGGCGAAGGTTATTACCTAATGATTACTAAGCGCAGTGGCTAAAAACTTGTCACACCCCACAAAGGAAGCTGAGCACCTTCTGTGCGCGGGTTTCCATTTAAGCCTCACATTCCGTTTACGACAAGGGATAAATACGGCGGTGGCAAACTCTGAATGGCGGGAACGTGGCTTAATTCTGGTAACCAGAGATAACGACAGCCAAAATAGGCGAAATGCCTCGCAGCATCTGGGGCGGAGCACTATTGTGAGGCACGAAGCACCGGAAAGCCTCAACGAGTCGCGCCATCCGGGACACGTTGGCCGCGCGTTCCCTCGTGAATTCCAATAGCCTCCCGAACCTAGTCATGGAACAATTGTTATTAGCCTCGACGGCAATTGAACCACCCGAGCGGTTCGACGCACCCATGGAAGCCGGAAGAATTCGCTCCTCCGTAAATCCTCGTCTCCGAGTCCAACCTGCGGTTTCGCATTCCCGGACCCCGCCATACCGCCTTGGCCTATGTGATTATTGGGCAAGTAAGCTCCAGGCGCAGGTAAAAAATCAAAGGAATTAAGACATACCAAGGATGGTATCCAAGTCCCGAGCTTGGCTCTCAATCCACCGGTGGATAAACCGCTGAGGATCGGCGGCAAAAGATTTGCAAAACTCGCGTTTGAGGGAAATCGAGGTGATTTGAGCGATAGTTTGTGATATCTGCCAACAAGACGCAAGGAGGAATCAGGATTACGCACGTTGATCGTTCCAAACCGGTAACTCACCTTGTCCTCTAGTGCCTGAATCTCTGCCGCATCGCTCCCAGTGATAGCCATGTAAGCTTCTTGCATTTTAGCTTTGAGTGCGACATCGTCTACATCAATCGGGATATCAAACGCTTTTGGGGGAGGACTCGGCATTCCTGGATCAAGCCTAGGGAATAAATGGATGCAAGAAATCAGACCCACGATACAACCAAAAAATAAGATATTCACCTGAGATCATAGCGCAAGATAACTGGCTCGGGCTGAACCAAGTGATGGTTCACCATATCTGGGATACGATGGAAATCGAACATTTCGGCACCAAACAGCTACCCAGGCTGTATCAATACTCCCTTCCAAGCGACGCAGCACCGGGTGCACTTACCAGCCGCAATCCATCATCCGATCGTACCTTCCTCCGGTCCGACTTGTCGAACAACCCATGAGAGCGCACATACGCCCATACGGCAGCTACAGCGTCGGGGCGGGTGGCAACAGAAATGTCGAGTAACGCAGCAAGGGCGGGCGAAAGTTTGAATTTGACCAATTGAGGATCTTGAGGTGCGAGATGGAGGAAGATACGAATTCGTGTGACGGGTTGGTCGCCACGACGTGTAATGTTGAAGCCTACGAAAATAGACCTAGGTTAGTCAAAGATCCAAACACGGAGAAGGACCATGCTATCAAATTACTAACCGTTCACAGGCTGTTCTTGAGGGTTGTTATGCCACTGCAGTCAACACGGCCATTAGTACACAAAACGTACAAACGGACAACTCGAACAGACCTCAAGGTGATTGGGCTCCGGATACAACGCAGGATCCCGCTCCATTTCCACTCTCATCGCTTTTAACAACGAAGAAAACTTTGCAGTAGGCTGGCTGCTGACCGGATTCCCCTCCGAACTTGACGATTCGGAAGGCAGGAGACGACCTTGGATTCTCAGAGTCCAACCAGGCACGCCTTCTCCCGTCTCAAAGTTCGGAGGCGCGGAGCTGTCCGAGGTTTGCCAGATTTGACTAGAGGCCGTATGGGAAATAAAGACGCGCAGCGTCCGGCGAGTCTGGGTTTCGCAGCGTCAATCTACATTCTCATGTCCTGAAAAAATCAAGATACTGACCTTGACCACTTTTTGCACCCCATCTTGCAGTTCAATCCGCTTTCGCTGAGTGATCCAGTCAAGTTTTCGCTCTCGCTCGACCAGTTGTTCGTACAGATCAGCATCAGGACGACCATCCTCGCGAAATTCGCGGATAACAGCCTCAGGAAGTACACGAGTCGCGAGTTTTCGTCGTTTTTTTACTATGTCGGAGGGAGGTAGAAACGTGTTTGGTGTGGGGACCGGAGGAAGGTATGCGGTGGACATGGCAGTACACAAAGTCACGTGAGTCGGGCTGACATGAGAATTACGCATGGACATGTGACCTTGCTGGGATGTATGCGTACAAGTAGGGTTTACCTCGTTGGCGAAGGAGTTCTTGACAAGAACAGGGGCATGTTTGGATAAATCCGCAGTTCCTCTTGATGTATGGGTAATAGCAATAAAGGAGCTCGCTGATCAATTGTTGGAAGATATTTGCAGCGTTCCTTTCGTATCTTCCGAGCCTCTGGCTATTCGGCGCCGGCGAGCAATGCGGAGCACCATCTGACAATCTAACCAGGCGCAGTTAACTAGGTTCCGGGCCTTTTTCTCTCACGGCGGCCGACCGGGGCCAAAATTTCTCGTTAGGGGAATGAACTTTTTGAATCAAGTATTACTTAAAGCTTATGGCAGGGCAATGGCCTATGCTGCGACGTGAACACGGAAGGAACACAAGGGGAGACGAACAGGGGGGAAACAGAGGAGACGAAGCCAGGAGACGTAGCGAGACTGGATGTTAATATCCAGTTGGCTATCGGTAGTAGGTATCTAACTATATAACTGAGTATGGCAATCCTGAAGCTTCTCTGTGGGATGAAATAAGGAGTCTATCGTAGTGTACTAGAGAGACAGCCCGTAGCATTGGGGTGGTTAAACAGGAGGAAAGCCTCGGGGCCAGAGAAGAGGAAGTCGAGACGAGAGGAAGCGAGTCCGTTGGACTCTATTGCTCAGGGGCGCGCTGTACCAGGGGTACCAGGGGGGTACCACCCGTGCCTCCTGCCCCCGACCTCCACCAGCTATAGGATCCCTCTTGCCCGTCTCCAGCGCCGAGGGGATCTCAGGAGGAAGTGGGCTACTGTCTCCGAGGCGTCCGGGCAGTACTTGCAATAAGCGTGTTGACAGCTTGTATGCGGGGGAGGTGGTGCCTGTGGAGGTATGAACAAGCAGCTGTTTACGGTCGGTGAACATCGCCTGGCAGTTTCAAATCTCAACACGCCATGTGGGTCATCTTGGCTAGGGAAAACGCTTCTTGTGATTCGCGAACGGCTTAGCTGCAATTATTGCATCTTATGATAGGAAGCAATTTGGGGCCCGAAACCTTGTACTGTGCTGCTCGCTACATCGCCCCTTTGTTTGTTCAACAGAATAATTGCAATTCATAGACTCCACCCATATGTGCAGAACACAGCCTGAATGCTTCAGAATGTATGCAGACTGTGGAAACTGCATTTCTGCAGTTGAAAGTTAAATGATTGCTAGCTGAGTGACTCATTACTCAGTCTGTCTATTCTTTAGCACATGGATACACAGGATATCATAGAGTATAATCATGCCCTCACTTTAACTTCAAATACTCTGTTTGCTGTGTGTGGGGCAAATCATTGTCAAAATTGGCAGTTGGTGAGTCACATTTTTCCACACTTTTCATCACCACTAGTACATCAATCGGGGTGCACATCTCCCGACTGACGCACGCCATGGAAGTTTCCGCGCGCGAAGCCAGATCGGCCGAATGTCGCCGTTCATCTCCGTTATTTCAGACTTGATTGGTTCGGGCTTCCTTCCTTACGGTCGTACCGCTTTCAAGTTATTTGTAGCTATAGCTCTGAATAAGGCGATTTATAGTTCATAGACGAACGTCTGTTGAGCGCCTGTAATAGATGTCCGAGTTGTCTTAGGGGCAACCAAGGGCCCGCTGACATGGCAGTCTGACACGAACGGAATCGATTGGAGTGGTAGCACGTCTGTCTGCGGACATTCGTGTTAGTCCATTAAAGTATTAATAGCGCCGGCGTAACCAGGACCTCTGCTTGCGCTAGGAGATGTCAACGTTTGATACCCAACAAAGCTTCTCAGCTTTGCACCCGCAATCGGATCCTCCGCCAGCAAATCGCGAGATTATTTGGCAAGCTTCTACGTTCACCTTTGGTGAATCGCTTCCTAGTTAAATAGGCGGTTTGCAAATTGCCCAATGTGGGCCGCCAACTGCCTCTTATCTGAGGATTTTGCCCGCCGTTGATCCGAGCCCGCGTCTGCGAAGCTGTTTTAATCTACCCGCCGTTGACTCGAGAGTTTCGTCCAAATATTTCAGTTCTCAGCCATAAGGATTCGACGGGGCCCTTAGGTAGAAACAGTCGCAAACAGCGTTCTGCGATAAAAATTCCCCTGAGACGCCATACTCGAACCCCGCCGCCGCTTACTCTTCGCTATAACTCGACAAACAATAAGGTAGGTAAACACACTCGCAAAATACACTCTGTCGTTAATTCTGTTCAGCGCCATAAAGTTTTTTCATTCATCTTCGCCGCCGCCGTTTTCCTTGCAGTCGATCCTAAATGGTGCTGCTGCGACAAGGACAGTGAAAGTAACTCTTGCTGCGAAAGCGTCATGGGCAAGAAGACCTTCTTTTCCTCCAAGTGCGGCTTGACCAACGGACAGACGTGCGACCTTGGCCCGTCTTTCAAGAAGCAACAAGAGTATGTCTCCTGCTGCTTCGACCGCAGCGGCGACAAGGGAGGAGAGTGCTTCTGAATCAGGTATGACGTTTCCTTTTCCAGTTGGACCTTTCTAAACGAACCGCGCAGGTCTCGAATGCACTCCGTCTCATGGGGGAGGGCGTATATCGTGCGGAGTCTTTTGGCCCCTTTAGTCTGTGTATGAATGTGATCGTCGAGGTATATATGTTAAAAACTGTGAACGAAACTCTTGTGATTGTCCTAACGTGCCTGGAAGCCACCCTGGTGTGGCCGGCGCAAGCAGGGAAGTATGAGAGCAAGCGATCGTGTCGGGCATTCCGTCCTTTCATCATGTCCCCGCACGTTGGGCGCCGATTAAACCGAATACCTCTACAGGGGCTGAACGATCCTATATAATGTCGCGTGTGAATCGAGCGACTCTCGGCGGGTGCTGCGGATCGGTACCGGGGCACCCTGTGTTATTGAAAGAAGACACCGTACGCAGGCGTGTCAGCGACGTTTAATGATAGGGAGGCAAGCTCATCGTACTTGAGTTCCCGTAATGAGAGGAGGGGAAGTACGATTGGATTGCGCCGCAAGCGCGAGCAAGACGGTATGCTGACAGAGAGGGGTCAGGGCGCCGATCCGTCCCGTACTCTACAAACGGGAGGATGGAACAAAACAAGGAATTCAGCAATCAGCAGAGAGACACGAAAAGCTTCTAGGAGAGTGAAAGTACGGAGTTTGAAAGACGACCGCGTATATGCGCGGGCGAAGCGGCTGCAACCACGTGAGCCGGCCGCTCAGCGATAGGAGCTATCCAGGACCACTCGTGTCATATAGCGCATATATAAAATACAAGGTTGCTGGCTTACACGCCATTTTTGTTATACGCAACATGTTTACCGCCGCGCCTGGACCGGAGGCTGCAGAAAATACCTCATCACCCTCCATTGAGCTCATACAAAACTCACACAAGCATTTACCGACACATCCACCTCAGTGCTCAGACAACACGACGAGACCTTGGGTAAAAAAAATCCAAGCCCCCCTTGGACTACTTCCGATACTCTGCGAATGCAGTTCTCTGATCTTTTACACCCTAAATGAAATGTAGGAATGTTTATCGATTGTGGTAAGCGGGTGTTCTGAAGGCCGTCCAGACGTAAATTGATCGGCGCATGCAGGATTTGGCTCGCATTTGGTCAGTGGGGGCATCTAGGCGAGTAGATTCTGTATCGGGGTAGCAATACGGAGGAACAGTAAGAGAGGTGCGCGGGCTAACCTTGGATCCATTGTGTTATTGTGTGTGGTCGAGTGCGACACGACCGCCCCGCTATAATCACAAAAAAAAAAAAACCCGAATCCAAAGCCGGGCCCCGACACATACACTGAGACCAACATACTGCATCAATGCATAGTGATTCAGAGACCTGCGCCTATGGTTAATTGGTTTAGCTGGAGTCTTGGAGTTGTACGAAGTCGCATTTCAGTCAAGCGACAGCTATAAAAAATACATTGAATGACCGAGAATACGGAATGCCAGACAGCAGGATTCACTCCGAGTCCACAAGGCCCATGCTCTTAGCTTTTTTAAGTTTGAATGCCTTGATTGCTCCAGAAGAAAGGCGTGGCCGACCTGCTAAAGGAGGGTACCGATTGCTGCCATCCTCCCGTCTCCCATGAAGCAGCAATTTTGCCGCGTAAGTGTTGGCCGCCCGGGCAATGCTTTCTGACGTCCATCCACTCGGCCTACCTTGTCCGGTACTGTAGTAACTAATGAAGAACTAGCATAAATAAAGACTCCCATCAGCGTGGTACCGCGACATAAATGCATCCTGGGTTAATACTCACATAGTACAAGGATTTTGCTGTAGCTGAGAACTCTGGTGTCTCGAAAAAGGCCATCGTTTTCTGTCGCATTTCAGCGAGTGGGCTGTTGGCACTATAGTCATTGATAGTGGTGCTTGCTGGATGTGTCGTAATGCCGAGCCGCAAAAGACTGGCCCGAACTTTCGGGTTGTTGTATTCGTTAGCGTTGAGGATCAAATACGAGTGAGCCACGTTTTGCGCTCCACCATTGAAGTCTGAGAAATGGATTCAGCATCCAAGGGCAAAAGAGGTATTTAATACTCACAGCTTTCAACATCCGTTGGAACGCCTAAACAGATCACGGCATTGGCCGTCCCTTTTTGTATGCCGGCAGAGTGAAGGGCCCAATAAAATTGTACAAGCATCGTTGGCCATGAGGTGGATGCGAATTGTGCCTGCATCTTCTTCGCGTGGCTCATCGCAGTAGGAAACGTGACCGCGAGATTCGTTGTGGCCTCAAACTACGGAGATAGCAGTCTGTAAGTGACACCACTGCAAATAGGATCCAACACGCACTATACTTTTATAATGCTTCGGCGACTCGGGGCTCGCGACATAACATACTGTCTTTTTATTCTTGACCGCAAGGTACGATATAAGAGGGATTGCGTCGAATTCTTCTTCCAGAACCACGAAGTAGCGCCCTGGATGCGAAAGGTCTACGCCAGGATTTCCAGGCAGTGGCATGGAACTTGAAGAAGGAACAGGTGGCCTTGGGGTAGGGACGGTTGAATTGGGGGATATATGCTGAAAAGGCTGTTGCGAAGTCGGAGCAGCAGCAGGAGCCCTTGCAGGGGTGGTTGGCATCGGGTCCGGGCCGACAGAAACTTGAGGCGTGTATGCGACCACTCTCTCGATGACCCAGTCTGGCAAAGGTAGCCGTTTTGTAGACACCGGGGGGTATATTTTACTTCCGTCGCTTGGCCAACCCTGCAACAGAGTCTTGGCGGCATACTCCCGTCCGTAGTCTACGAGATCAGAGACTGTCCAGTCAGTTCGTCGGTTTGGGCCAGTTCCATAATAGCTGAGCCAGCTCTACATATAGAGGATGAGAACTTGGATCACAAATTATTGATCGGGAACATACGTGATACAGTGTTTTCACAGTTTCGGGATCGGTTTTAGTAAGAACTCGAATCGTCTCATTTCGGATTTCGTGTATAGGTGACTTCGGCCCCAAGAAACTGCTGAGATCACCGGCCGAGTATCTCTTCACCCCATAGTCGCTAGCCGCTGAGTCTATCTCAGGTTTAAGGTGTTGCCCAGATGGAATAAGCAGGCAAAACCGGGCACGTGGTTTTATGGAGGCTGCAAGTGCCGACCCTGGAACCCAGCACATTCAGCTCAGGCCGTTGGCGGTACAAAAGGCCAAACCTACAACGTTGCGAGCTAAATGGCCAACCCCAGTGTACTATGCAGTCCACCCGGGCGGCATGGGGAGATACGGCTGGTATGGCCGTGAAAGGGAGCAAGAGCATTGCCGGGCCGGTTGCACCCATAAACTGGTCGAGTGTTTGTTCAAAAACCCTAAGTCCTGTAATCGCGTTCAACTGATGCGGAGAATCAGTCCACAAGTTAAGTTATCTTGTAGGATACCTACTATCGTCTTATATGAGCTCAGCGATCCTGAGTTCGGAACCAAACAAATCGTCTTCTGGCTTGCAAGCGCCATGTATGACATAATCGGAAGGGCGTCAAAGCTTTCCTCGAGATGAATATAATTTCGACCCGACGGCAGCTTTGGATAGTTATTGACCGACCCTTGCAAGCTAAGTTGTTTCCTAGATTGGTAGGTAGGCTTGTCACGACGTACTTGGCCAATATCGTTAACACACGCACATTGTGGGACCACTGGTACCAGTTGACATATCTAGCCCCGAAGTGGTGGCACTGAAGGGTTTCTCGAGCGAAGTAGGATTTGGGGTAGGAGTACCGTTCTGTGGTTTCTGAGCATCCAAAACGTCGGGCTGACCCGTGCTTGGAAGGTGGTGAGTTAGTCTCTGGTCCTATTGCAAGCCAGGTTATACCACTCACGCAACTTCACTTTCATTAGGAGGCCTGTTTTTCGACTCGGAATCGGCTGGATTATATGTACTCTGTTTGCCCTTCGCACTGGGAGGTTTGCTGCCGGTCTAAAATTCAGAGCCAGAAACGCGTTCGCTACTTGCAGCCACTCACTCGGGAGTATCTGAAAATGACAAAAATGCACCATAGGATCTACGAGAATATATTAGTTGAATGCTTCGATGTTTGGGTGAACGCCACATACGCTTGAGGTTGGGGTGGGGAATAAAAGTTCGACCAGATCTGCGATCCACCCGATCCCGATTCGACCGCACCCTCAGCCTCGCGTTCAATCGGCCCAAGTGGTTCACTACCCTCATCACTCGCCTCGTTCTCCATCGTCGCAGCACCAGGTAGTGGGATATTTAGGGCCCCGAACACTCGGCTGGCCTCGGACATTGCTCGAGCTGCCATCGCCATTGCCTCTGCTGCTTTCGACAATGACTCGGCGGCAGTGGCTAAACTTGCGACCCCATTGTAGAAGTCGGGCGGAATTGAGGGAATAGAATCAGGAATATGATTTGGAACTCGTGTGTCACTACTAGTCAGTATAGTGTGACCTTGTAGAGCAGCTGCAGTAGATGATTGCATGGAGGAGGGCAAGTGGCGAAGTCTTTTCGAGCGCGTGGCGACTACATTACATAATAGCCACGCGTCCAAGCCCTGAGCCGGTAACTCAAGTATTACCCGGGCAACGCAAGTTGGGCATCCGGTGGGTGCGAGGGGTTTAACGTAGTCCAGTAAAATGCTAATAATTCTGCAGACACCGAGAGTGAAAACACACGGGCAAGGAACACTGAATGGTAAATCGATATTGTGATAACGGTGTGATAACGGCACCTAAAATGGTAAACATTGCATAGTAAGCAGTGGATACGGGAGCTAGCCGCCAAGGATGGAACGCTTTGACGAGTCGCAGAGAGGAAAGGCCCGCGCACCCCTCCATGAATCTCAATAACCTCTCAAACGGAACCGAGAGGCAGATTAACACGAGATCCGCCAAAGCCATCCAATGAGTAGAGGTGCCCATGGAAGCCTGTGAAACTCACGCCTCTGCAGGCCTACGTCCCAAACCCAAAACGAGGCTCCGCATCTCGGCTGCGTCATAGTCAGGAGTACAAGCAAGAGTACAAGCACTGGCGATTAAAAACGTGCCAAAGACCGTCTGAGTCCCGAGCCCACTTTCCATCCACAGATAGATCGTTGAGAATCAATTGTGAATGTAGGTATCTAGAGCTCGAGTTCTAACGAAACATATTAGCCGCCGCGATATGTGAGGTCGAAGCTCGCGAAAATAATCCTGGTCGAATGAAAGATGCAAGCATGTGGCAGAGCGTAAGAGACGGCCTTATATTTTCAGGATCAGGTTGAGTGGTCCTTCTCCAGTCTCGAAGTCCAGGGGCAGAGGCGCTCGAGGTTAACTAGATTTGACCAGAGGCAGCAAAGGAAATAATATGTGTGGCGCCGGTGAGTTGGTGACTGCTAGCCTCGGTTCATGTCTGAAACCAGTAGGAAGGCCAAAATGCCCACCCTGACTACCTTCCTGCAGTTCAATCCGTTTTTGCTAGACATGAGCCAGTTTTCCACTCCGACCTGACCAGTTGTCCACAAAGGTCGCCGACTCCGTGGCAATTCGCGAGTAACAGCTTCATGAAAACTGGAGCTTTTGCCGTTTTATGACTAAATCGGTGGAAGGTGGTGCACTCGAGGTAGGAGGGACGGAGAGGTACGGGCGGTCCACAAGTCACGTGGGGAAAGCTGACACAGCCTCGCTCGGGTTCGTATCAGCGGACACTACATGGATTGGAGGGTTTCTCTTGCACAAAACGCGGTGAAAGTCGTATTAGAACAAAGGAACTTAAGGCTTTCGACCGCGTTTTGCACAAGAGAAAACTCGGAATTCCCCGTAGTGGGACCTCGCAGCCTTGACGGTTCCGGGGGTGGATGTATGCACATTACACGCATGACCACACTACTGTTTTCCTCGTTAACCAAATGGTTCTTGACAAGAGCTGGGGTCTTTGAGGTTTGATCAAGGACTTATCTACTTTGCTTTGCCATTGGCCGTCGTGTCCTTGATAACACACCAAACTCACGACACGGGTACACTAATCCCGCTCTGGCCGGCGCTCCGGACAATCCCTAATTTTTGGATCAGGCACGCCGTTATTATTACTGAATCTCGAGCCGGGGGATTAAGGTATACATATGCGCCGCCGATTTTAGACCAATTAGCAAGAAACGAGTCTGCAAGATATCTTCCGTTTTTCTTTTCATCGCTAGCTGTTCGGCGCCCACAAACAACGACAAACACCCTCAGCCGATCCAACTAGACGCTGTTGAACCCGATCGACGTATTAGCGCATATATTCCGTTTTTTCCTCCTATCTCTTTCCGTACGCTTCGCTCCCGTCCCCATTTGTACTTAGACGCGTTTACACAGTAGATACAGTCCGTAGATTTTCCGTACCTTTATGTATATAAGTTGAATGAACTCGTCGTCTGTTTAGCAGCGACTTTCGACTATTATCCTTTATATCTTTTATTGGGCCTTCACCGAGCTCAGACGCTTTTATTCACTGCGTTATTTACATATTGGAACTACTTGTTTCAACAGACGCAACAAGAGGGGCCCCGTATGTGTTTTAGATCTTACGACAGTAGGAATCCCCGGTAAATATCATAAATTAGTAAAAGCCTGCAATCTGACCAGAGTTTACTGCGTTGTGCGCTCGGGAGCTTTCTCAGGCCCCGCTCCACCGAGCCATCTGCCATTTTCCGACAACTTCCCGCGTGACTTCTCGGACCCTCTTCTCTGCCTTTAGATGCGGGGACGTCCCAAGTGTTCTCGTGGCGTTTGACAAAATCTGCTTCGAAAAGTCCCACTCGACTAGCCTGCTGAACACCAACGATTCCACACAATTTCGACACGTCTTCGAGACAGTATATGCAGGTTCCGCCCAGCATGCGCTAGAAGGTAACCTGTGCGAGTTTCCCAATCGCATCTGGGAAGTGGGTGCACCGAGCCACGCGTGATGTCTATTGCAAAGATTAAACCTTGAGACATATAGAATAGATTTACGGGAACTCCGTATCCCGTAACGCCGTGGAAAATCTCACAGTTCTGCCAGTTCGTCGCATGCCCGGATGTCCAAATCCGGCGTTCTACCTTTTTGGATACGGCGCTCCCCCGGTTGCACAAGTATAACGCTGCAATGGTCCTGTTTAGTCCAGCCCCAGAAGTACCCCAGGGACGTTGTTCACCTTGATGGCCGTCCGCGAATTCACAGTCTTTGTTTTCCCGCTTGGGATCCGTCAGGAAAAAAGAAGCTGGGTTGCAACCGATTTTGGCAAATAACTGGTTTTGGCGCCGCCGCAGCCAGTTGCAGCCAGTTGCAGGTTCCCTATGTGGGCAAAAGGTCAGTTTCAACCAGTTATGTTGCGTCTGTAGCTGAAATACATACGTCAAGAAAAAGGTAGCAACCAATTTTGGCAGATAACTGGTTTTGGCGCCGCCACA
>WSTK01000145.1:0-61996 GCA_019616945.1 Ceratobasidium sp. 414 | reverse complement strand
GGTCCTGCCCGGATACCTGACCACGAGTGCCACCGTGGCCGCATCCGGTTTACCGCGTACCGTGTTGATCCCTAGTCTATGCGTGTCACCGCTTCCGGGACACGTGACTCTGGTGCATCCGACATACCCTACATCCTCTTAACCATTGCCAGCGTCGACACCTCAAGTATTAAACTATAGCGCGGAATTTTTGGCACCTACAATACTGGTATTATGATAGTTATTTCGCTCGGTACCTTGCCGATCGACATTCTGCTGCTCATTTTCGCTCATTCACCTCCCGCATCAGTCAGGCGATGCCAGCAGGTGAGTGTCATGGTATTCAATGCATGAGATCCGTTAAATATGCGCTACTAAATAGGTCTGCCGCTCTCTCAGGAACCTTATCAGCACGAACGACTATCTTCAGTACATTCTTGAGTTGGACGCCTGTGGCTACGCCGAACCTCTTCACCCCCGAACAGACCTGAGTTATACCGAAAAGACTCGAATTTTACGTGAAAACGATGCACGATGGAGCGATCCTACTATTGTCACGCCAGTCTACTACGAATTACCGTCTTACCGCATAAGTGGTCTGGATGCACTTGTGAAAGGAACGTTCATGTGGTGTCAACCTGTAGATGGTGAGGACTACCTCAGGGTTATCTTCTATCAGCTTCCGTCTACCAACAGAAATACTGGATTCAAGCAGTGGAGTGTTGAGCTGGAAAACAAGTATGACGACCTCTGGATCGATCCCGACCAGGACTTATTGGTGGTAGCTGTAGCGAGAAGTGGCTGGTTTACTACCGAGCCATACTGCATTCACTTGAGGTCTATGAGCGCAAATGAACCTCACCCTAGGGCTGCTGTGGATTGGTCCATGCTCTGTTATACGCCTCCGAGTGGCTTTTGGCACAACAGATGGCGCATCCAGATATATGATCATTTGCTGGCTGGGCTATTTGATTTGGGTCTCAGTCTGACCATCGTAATATGGGACTGGACAACCGGCCGAGAGCTTACAGTATGTTTGACCGTGTACCGAGCAGCTAATATCGCTGAACGTTGTTCCATTCAGCACCTAACACTTCTGGACGGGGACTCTTACCACTGTTTTGAGCTGCTCTCCGAGTGCTCGTTCGTCATTGGTTGCCCGTCGGAAGCACCAGACATACATCCAGACTTCGAGAACACAGTTGGCTGGCTGAGGCTTTACCGCTTTGATCCACAAGCTCCTGTGCCAGCGCAAGCGACGCACGTGGCGTCACTCGCTTTACCGAGAGGTAGTTCGACGGAGTGGGGTCTCACTAAAATTACACTCTGCGCCTACGGTCTCTCCTTTAGACACACGGAGTCACCGTGGCTCTCCTGCTAGGATTTACGATCTAATGCTTGGCGACCGCCTCTTACGTATAGACGTTTCTTCCCCAGTGATCGGTGCCCCTGTTCCGACTGAGTCTCTTTATGTGTCTTCATCCGTTCTACTCGACACACTCCCGAAGGGTGCTCTTCGAGACTTGCACCAGCCCGTCTGGAGGTGTGTTGCATGGGCTGAGTGGGCCAACCGTGCCTCCTGGGTCGACCATTCCAAATCTCACCGCAGGCCACGCATGTTCGGTCACCGGCTGGTCGCTCAGCAAATGCAAGGCGGCGGAGTACCACTGCCTAGCACCTGCGTACTCGATTTCGACAGGCGACGGCTAATGTCTCATCGTACAAGTGCTCTGAGTGGCATTCGCAACTCAACAGAGGCAACCAGGGATGCACAAGCATGGGAAATGCCCCGAAAATCAACACCGGCAGTGGAGGTATTTCATTCGGTCACAATTCAGCTTCCGGGGTCGCCACGAGAAGAATTCTCGACCTGGATCGATGAAGGAAACTGTACGCCGCTCTCCTCTGTACCCCCGTAGACAAAATGCTGAGCTTAACATGTACTTAGTGGTAATTAGAGGGGTAGGTGGCTAATACTTGCTCACCGTGTATGAGCTCATGTACCCACTTAAAAAACGCTCACTCAACAAAAGCGTAATCTGCTTGTATACCACTTCTGACCTTGTTATCATGGTGTGACCATCTGTTGGACGTTGAAACCCATTAGTGAAATCTTCTCTCCACTCGACACTCCTGTTCAAACCAAGGAAACCTGGCATACACAGTGCGATCTCTGGAAGGGAGTCGTAAAACGGATTGGGGTGTCAAATATATATAATGTCGAGACGTTGAAGATGTTGCACGCGTTGGGAAATATTGGTGTGGTGCAGAATCGATTGTGTGAAGGGAACGCGTGGGATCGGGAGGTGGTTGCATATTGTCTGAACGAAGGGGTAGTCTACGAGTAGAGTCTATGATTTATTTTTATTTGACGTCTACCGATTTCATTGAGGATCCTTTTGGTCCTTGACCGGGAGCCTCTTTCACTATCACAAACCACTCGTCAAGAACATCGCGAAACCTAACAAATGCACCAAAGCACAGGATGTGTACGGTTGGCACAGTTAATGGGGATCATTCCTCTAGCTGGGAGCGTGAATAAATGGCATATGAAAAATGGCGCCGAGGGGGAGAAGATCGGTTTAGGAGAGTATTTGAGCAAATTGAAGACGTTGACCAGGAACTAGTACTTGTCTGAGGTGATCTGGAAGTATCATTTGCGCATATTTGATTTACAGGTTGTCCCCTCAAACAGATTGATTCAGCACTACTCGGTCCCTCGCGATGCTAAGTCGGTGTATGCTGGGGAGGTTTTATTAGTCCTGCTTGAATGTGATAACTTGGGTCTGTTTCCGAGACACGTGACTCATTGGCGCACCCGGCCCTCCCCGACCCACCCTACATCCTCTTGATCCTTGCCGGTGCCTAGTTGCAAGCTAGCCGGGGTCGGTACCTCAAGTATTAAACTATAGAGTTAGACTCTTAGGACCTGAAATACTGCTACTATGGTTGTTTCGTTTGATACTTTACCGATGGAGATTCTACAGCTCATTTTCGCTCGTTCACCTCCCGCATCAGTCAGGCGATGCCAGCAGGTGAGTGTCACGGCGTTCAATGTATGGGATCCGTTAAATATGCGCTACTAAATAGGTCTGCCGCTCGCTCAGGAGCATTATCGGCACGAACGACTTCCTTCAATACATCCTTCAGCTGGACGCATGTGGCTACGTCGAACCTCTTCGTCCTCGAACGGACCTGAGCTACACCGAAAAGACTCGAATTTTACGTGAAAACGACGCACGATGGAGCGATCCTACTATTGTCACGCCAGCCTACTACGAGTTACCGTCTTATCACATAACTGGTCTGGATGCACTTGTGAAAGGAACGTTCATGTGGTGTCAAGCCATAGATAGCAGGGACCATCCCAGGGTTGTCTTCTATCAACTTCCGTCTACCAATAGAAATATTGGCTTCAGGCAGTGGAGTTTTGATCTGGAAATCGAGTATGACGGCCTCTGGATCGATCCCGAGCAGGACTTATTGGTGGCAGCTGTAGCGAGAAGGGGCTGGTTTACTACCGAGCCATACTGCATTCACTTGAGGTCCATGAGCGCAAACGAGCCCCACCCTAGGGCTGCTGTGGATCGGTCCATGCTCTGGTACACAGCTCCGAGTGACTCCTCGCATAATGTGCGGCGTATCGAGATATATGATCATTTGCTGGCTGGGCTATTTTATCTGGGCTTCAGTACGAACATCGTAATATGGGATTGGACAACCGGCCAAGAGCTTACAGTATGTTCGTTCCATAATGAGCGGTCAATATTGCTTAACGTTGTCCAATCAGCACCTAACCCTTATGGACGGGGACTCCCACCACTGTTTTGAGCTGCTCTCCGAGAGCTCGTTCGTCATTGGTTGCCCGTCGGAATCACCAGGCGTACGCCCAGACTTCAAGAACACAGCCGGCTGGCTGAGGCTCTACCGCTTTGATCCCAAAGCTCCTGTGTCAACGCAAGCGACGCACGTGGTGTCACTCGCTTTACCGGAAGGTACCGTGGCGGACTGGGGCCTGTCACTAAAATTACATTCTTCGCCTATGGTCTCCTCTTTAGACACACGGAATCATCGTGGCTCTCCTGCCAGGATTTATGATCTAATGCATGGCAACCGCCTCTTACGTGTAGATGTTTACGCCCCAGTGATCATTGCCCCTGTTCTGATCGGGTCTCTCTATGTCTCCTCATCCGTGCTCCTTGACACGCTTCCAAAGGGCATTCCTCCAGGCCTGCACGAGCTAGCCCGAAAACGTGTTACGTGGACTGAATGGGCCAATCGTGTCTCCTGGGTCAACCACTTCAAGTCTTACCGTAGGCCATGCATGTTCGGTCACCGGCTGGTCGCTCAGCAAATGCAAGATGGCAGAGCACCACTACCTAGCATCTGCGTACTCGATTTTGACAGACGGCGGCTAATGTCTCACTGTACAAGTGCTTTGAGTGACATCCACAACTCAATACAGGCAACCAAAGATACACAAGCATGGGAAATACCCCGAAAATCGACGCTAGCAGGGGAGGGGTTTAACTCGGTCACAATCCAGCTCCCGGGGCCACCGCGGGAAGATTTCTCGACCTGGATCGATGAAGAAAACTGTACGTCGCTCTCACTTGTATTCGCGTAGATAAACTGCTAAGCTTAACGTGGGTATCTAGTGGTAATTCGAGAGGTAGGTGGTTGGAACTTGCTCACTGTGCCGAGCTCATGTGCCCACTTAGAAAACGCTCACCCAACAAAAGCACAGTCTGCTCGTATACCACTTCTGACCTTGCTATCATGACGTAAATGTTTATTTGGTATTGAAATACATGAATGAAATGTTACACCGATGACCTAGCGTTTTGCGGGTGACAATGGGGCTGATTGACCACTGTGTATGCAGTATTTAATTTGCAAAATTCCTCCCTCTGGCACGTGACTGGTTGGGCGCTACCCGGTACTTGGCTCGACGACCCGGTTATGCCCTCTCCGATGTGCTGTGTGCCAGCTCTTTCGCAGAAGCAGTACTATGACTGCCACCTCGTTCGACAATTTACCGACTGATATTCTCCTGTCCATATTTGCTCACTTGCCTATCACATCAGTCAGACGATGCCGGGAAGTCAGCATTGCAATACTTGACAAACGAAAAGCTATTTAATATCTCCTCTATCGATTAGGTCTGTCGCTCACTTAGGGACTTTATCGACACAAACGACTACCTACAGTACAAGCTCGAGCTGGACGCGTGTGGCTATGTTGAGCCGCTTCATCCCCGAACTGACCTGGGCTTCTCCGAAAAGGCTAAGCTGTTGCGCGAACACAGTGCGCGATGGAGTAATCCCGGGAGGGTCACGCCAGTCCGCTACGAGCTACCGGGTTTTGATACGAATGGCATTGGCACATTTACGAAAGGAACGTTCGTGTGGAATCAGACCGTGGGCGACGAAGACTTCACAACATCCGTGTTCTACCAGCTTCCGTCATCCAACAAAGGCACTAAATTCAAACTGTGGAGTATCGGCCTGGAAAACAAGCACGGCGGCTTCTGGATTGACCCCGAGCAGGACTTGTTGGTGGTGGCTGAGGCAAGGGATGGCTTTCCTAATAACCCGCCATACAATATTCACCTGAGGTCTATGAGCACGAACAGACCTCACCCCAGGGCCGCCACAAGCCGGACTGTTCTTCGTTACACACCTCCAAGCGACTCCCGCTATTGTCACGGTCAGGACATTACGATATTCCATCATTTGCTGCTCGGGTCGTTCGACCCACGGGGCGATAGGACAAATGTGGTAATATGGAACTGGACGACCGGTCAGGAGCTTTCTGTAGGTTTACCTTTACACATACAAGAAAGCCCTACTGAAATTGTCATATCCAGCACCTTACTATTGTGAACCATGGTGCTGACGATCATTCGGTCGAGCTACTCAGCGAAAACTCGTTTGTTATTTCTCAATCGTCGGCCTCATCCGACATAGATCCAACTTTCCCGAAGAATACGCTCGGCTGGCTAAATGTCTACCAGTTTGATCCGCAGACTACTGTGTCTAAGCGAGCTACGCACGTCCTGTCCTTCGCTCTGCCGGCTAGTCAAACTGCAAATTATAGGTGGTACACGTTAGGGTTGGATCCCGCACCTACAACTGCCCCACCAAGTGCTGAGAATCGTGGTGGCTTCCCCGCCAGGGTCTACAACTCGGCGCCTGGCGATCGACTCTTACGTATAGTTCATTATGGACCAACAGATAGCCCCCCTGCCATCCCGGTTGAAGCCTTTCATGTGCCTTGCTCCATACTCCTCGATGAGCTTGCAAAGGATGCTCCCCGGTCCACCCCCAAACTTGTCTTGTGGTCCGAATGGGCCGATCGCGTCGTCCGAATCCCCCACTCCAAATCTCACTGGGGCTCTTATATTGACACGTTCGATCTCCGGATGATTTCTATGCCAATGTTGGGGTATGGCGCATGGCCGTTGCAGGCACCATCATTTGGTGTCACTGTGTTCGATTTTCACCAACGACGGCTCATGTCCCGTGGTATCAGGAGGCCATATTCAAAAATAACTATACCAGTAGAGCATACATCTCTGGCCGATATTGAGAGGTGGATCGAAGAAGGGTATCAACGTGCGGCTGTTCTCCTACAGGCTGTGCGGGCTGATCGCTGACTTTTTGGTAATGCTGTCAGTCCCAGAAGAAGCGGACGAGTACTATGCATGGATTGACGAAGAACACCGTACGTTCCTGCCTCCTATCGTCGTGCAAGCTGCTGAACCGGCTCTCAACGCCTAGTGGTAATCCAGAGGGTAGGTGGTTGAATTGTATTCACAACACACAGACTTACGTGTCTTGATAGAAAACAGTAATACCTAAGCAGAGGTACAGCCTGCTTGTATACAATTTCTAATGCTATTGTCTTCCACAAGGTACACAAATACTAGATGCTTTTGTTTTTGGAACGTAGCCACCTCGGGAATTCAATAAATCTGCGTTCATAAGCGGAATATGGCTTCCCATTGCGACGACCCAAACGATGCCCAACTTCGACCCGCCCCTTCTTCGACGTCCTCCACAGGCTCGGCAGACTTGTTCCCTCCGACCACCCCACGCCCGAGAGTGCGACCGAGGACGGCACCTCGTGAGCCTTGCCGCTGCAGTCGTATGAACTGGTTTAACCCTCCCAGCTCGCGAGCAGGCAGTCCGTCGAACCAACCTCCCGTCCCGAATAATGTCTTTCTTGGGCCTCGGCATAATGGTAATGATCGACCGCCGAGTCCAAAAGTTGGTCCCGCACACACCCGACGCCGCACACCCCAATCACCCTCCTCGCTTGACGATCCGACGCAACCACCTATCCAATCCGCGGCCCCGTAGCTCGCCTCGGTTTGAACTCGTTTTAACCTCGCGCCGCATTGGGGATTTTACGGCTGCAGGTGGCAAGACGCCTGGATGGAATATTCTGTGGTTGCCTCCCCGGCCGCCCCCAGACATGTGGGGAAGACGAAGAGGAGGAAGCGTGGGGTGCGTTTATTGTTGTATCGCGTCTATTTCCTGCTGGTGCATGCTTTCCCTTTCAATTGTATGGGCGGGCTAATATTCGTGGCGTAGGTTTCCGTCTGTGCATTTACGGACCGAGTTATGTTGGTCCCAGAGCGCTGATTGCGTTTTGCCATATTTAGCTTGTGTGAGTGGTTCTTTTAATTAGCTGGTGCGGATGGGGGCAAGGTACTAATCAGATTAGACTAGTTGGGTGGGTAATCGTATATTGCGAATCTTTTGGTATCTTTGTTCAAGATGTTTGAGAATGCCGTGTCTAGGTAGATTATAAGACAGGACACAAGAGGCGAAGCGTATTTGAGTAGGAGGCGCTCGTTGGGTTGGTGGAATCAGAAACGCACTTTGAACGGGACGAATTTGCACATGGTGCGCTCGCAAGATCTTTTTTCTCCTCTTCCTCTTGGTCGAGGCACAGTGCCCTGATGTAGACCTGGCGAGGCGCAACTATAGTCGATTGTATGCTGGTCGGTGGGTACTGCAGAAGATTTCGCAGGTCTAATATACCAAAATCTTATCTGATTTTTACACAAAGAACCCATTTGTCCTATTTAGTCCCGCATATCGGTGTCCTTTTCAGCTACTCTAACAGACTCTCGCGGCTTCGCAACCGAACGAACCTACGTATATTCCAAGCTGAGAGTAAATATCAGGAACACTTGGGCAAGTTGAAGGCAGTGACTTGAAACGAGGCATGCGTGCAACTCCTGATGTTGGTAGAGTGCTAATCCGAAGTAACCCGGACGCTGAGCAGTTCAGGGAGCGTAGGTGTATGGAATGTGGGCGGAACGGGGTCGAGAATAGCTCCATGTTTGAGCAGCAATGGGTTGATAAGTGTCGCCATTCGCAAATCTCGAACGGTCAGCCCAGGCCACCGAGCGGTCACCGTATGACCAGCAGAAGAAACAGCTGCCCGCTCGACCGTGTCATGTGTAGCCAGTGATATATCCACGTTTACCCTGTTATAGATCAATATAGTAGGATGATGCTGGCGGGTAACGATGACAAATCAAAATATTCTAGCCCTCAATTCTAGGAAAAGGAAACGTACTTTTTCGGATTTCGCAATGTCTGCCAGGTTATTGACGTACCCCATAGCAAGTCTGAACGAGGGAAACCGTGTGGCTCGGTATAATTCCCACCAAGTCGCATCATGTCCAAGCTTGTCGAGTCGTTTGCTTGTTTGATGAAATTCCCAGCCGCTCATCTGGAGCCTGGGGAGGTATAGATCTAGGTCCTTTTGAGTTATCAGAGGTTCGAGGGAGGGCCGAGGGTTTGGCGAATTTCCTGGAATGACACTATCTGTTCAATAATCAGAAGGGTTCGTTACTGAGATTTTGGGTGATAGTTCACGCACAAGCATAGCGGCCGGGATACAATTGGGGAAGAAATATTCGCTGATATTTTGAAGTCAGCCACACAAAATATACATAGGACAGGTTCACTCACAGAATGTAGAATATTAGGGGTCATCGTCGAAGATTCAAGAAACACTTCCGGGTTGAGGCGCAGGCCAGGCTTTGTTTTTATTTGGCTTGGTTGGTGTGGCGCTTGCCTGGTCAACCAAGAGACTCAGCCGCCCTGCTAGAACTACTACAGAAATCTTGACAGATTACTCTATAGCAGTGTCACCTAGCTGCACTCGGCACACCGAGACATATAATTTGATTACCACCCACCATGTTCTTCTAAAAACTCCGGTTTAGACATTGACGCAATCTCGTACATGGGTTCTGCGCGTCTCGGACTTGGCACCATTCTATACACGACCAGCATGTGTCATTTGATATGGTGCAATATTTACCCAGCCCTCAGCTGGACACACACCTGGAATCTTTGTCTCACGAGTATCGTTGTTGCGGCATTCTGGAATCTATAACGGAGCTGCTAATGCTTCGCACACGGAGACCTGTACGACCTGGGTATACAGCAGAATAGAATCATCGGTGATTAGTGCGCGAACACCGGAGCAAGCACAATTTTGGCGGTCCAAACGGTCAGAGGTCTATGATATCACGGAATAGGCTGGGTAACGGATCCTATTGGGTGTTGACTTCGTTTACGCATAGGCTATAAAGGCTCATAGCTAGCATATTTGTCGCCCCGTGCTTGAGTATCATACTCCCGCGCCTGGCCATCTATGACATACCTTGCCTTGCTCCTGTCTCTCGCCTATGTTGTGGCTGCTCAGGAATATGTACCCCCTCCCACTGTTCTAGGTCAGCTACCCCTGCCTGTAGTCCCCTACACATTCCGTCCCACCAGGCTCCACTCCACCAACGGCACAGTCGACAACGCCGATGCGCTCGTCCAACCCAGTGGGCCCGGCGAGCGCAACAGTACCTATGCTGCTGCGACACTTGCTCCTAACTCGACAATCGTACTTGACTTTGGTACAGACGTTGGTGGATACCCCGTATTTGACATGAATACGGGTACGTTGGAACAAGATGCAACGATCCGGTATACGGTGTCCGAGTCGCTACTGCAACTCGGCCCAGGAGTTGGTGATGGAGCTCCAGGGGTTGGGGGGTTTGCTGGCGCAAAATACCGGTATGAGGTGATACCTGTATCTGGAGGGGGTGAAAGATGGCTTGGAAGGGCTGTACAGGGTGGGTAGCGGTTCATGCTGATCGAACATATCGGTGGAACGGCTAGTGTCGTACTGAAGGATGTAGGATTTGAGGGTGGGCAAAATCGTCGCAGGTCCTTATTTCTGTAACTTATTGTTCGGGTAGCCACTACGGACTCCACGCCGATCACGGACCTCCCAGGGAGTTTCAACTGCAGTAGGTCAAACCTTTATTTCAGACAGAGCTCTAGACAACCCACACCCCCTGGCTTCGCACTTAGGCGATGCATATCTGAACGACCTGTGGGCGTTGGGTGCACGTACAGTGCAGTTAGGATGTACAAACAAAGGAACTTTGGCACCTGCCTGGCAGGTACGTGTTTCAGGTGGCAGACGATACAACCAGATCGATATTCATTTTATTCAGGTCTCCGGAATCGGCACCCTCATCGAGTCAAAGAACGTCGCACTTCATATGAAGAGCGGGAAGTGGAGAGAAATTGACGCTACTTTAGCATTATACATTGTTAGCGGCTCGACATTCGTCTTCAACAAGGGAGGGTCTGTGTACGATCAATCCTCGCAATTTAGGCTCTCTATTGGTGCCAACGGGGCTACCTTGTCCATGAATGGAGGGTCGTCTGTGGCTCTTCCGGCTAACTCCTTAGCGACCGGTAGATGGCAAAAATTGCTTTTTTCTGCTCGCGGGAATGCAGGAAATGCTACGCTATCACTCAGTATCGATGGGGTCAACATAGCATCTGTTCCGTACGGTACGTAGGAGTAAGTGGCAAATAAATGCTTGTGCTGACTGCTGCGCCTAAAGACAACGCGACGCTTGTTGGAGGTTTCGGCTTTTCAGCCGACGATGGCACGGCGGTCATTGTAAAGAACGTGCTGGTGCAGAATACAGAAGGGAACGTGCTATACTCAAACACCTTGACAAGTAGGAGCGCACTGCAGGACTTTTCAACCGGAGAGAATCGTTACGCTGGATGTTTTGGTGGGTATATGTGGACTCATTCTGCAAGCTGCTTATTTTTACTACTGAAACTAGACGGGGCAAAGCGTGATCGACTCGTCTGGGCCGGCGACCTTTCAATTTTTGGTGGAACCATTGTAAGTGCTGTTATAACTATCAACCCGGTGCAAGGTTGACCATAGTCTGGCATAGTTCTATTCTACAGCAGACGTGGAAGCCGCAGCAGGCAGCTTGCTACTTTTCACGGGAGTACAAGATGCGCAAGGCCAAATATCAAGTTCGGTGATCAACCTTGTACCCACTGAAGTCCCCACCAACGACTGGCTCTCATCCAACTTCTACTCGGTAATGTAATACTTTGATTGCCTCAATATTCTATATTTTTGTGATACTAAAACTGCAATGCAGCTATGCGATATCATCGGCAAACGCTTGGTATGGGTGGTACCAGTACACCGGAGACCTCCGCTTCATTCGGAACTGGTGGCCAGCGATCAAACGTGACCTGTCATACGGTCTTTCATTTTTGAACAACACCACGGGCTTGATAGATATGCCTGGCGATGTGTCTCTCAACTATGACTATTACGACGGTCCAATGCCAGGCGAGCATACTAGCGCGAACTCGATTGTAGTTTGGGCGCTGCCCAATGCTGCACTTATAGCGGGTTCGCTTGGCGAGCTCGATACCGCTACTCAGTACCGTGCGACCGCCAACAGCATACAGGCCGCGGTAAACAAGAGGCTTTACGACGCAACGTTGGGGGGATATGTGGTGACAAACCAGATAAACAATGGGATGAGTCAGGATGGCAATGCAGTATGTAGTACAGAGATCTTATTTCGTTTATCCACCTGAGTTGACTGTGCTCGGCACTTAGTACGCTATATTGTCCGGAATCTCGAATGCTAGCGACAGCCCGACATCACCACGAGCCGTCATCGAGGCTCTCAGATCGTTAGATACTCCTCTAGGCCCGCTTGCGTTTTCTGATACTACCAGGATGACCCGACTCATCTCCCCGTACGCTTCTGGCTTCCATTCTTGGGCAGCGTTCGAAGCGGGAATGAACGATGACGCGATTGGGTTGATGCGCAAAGTGTGGAAGAACCAGGTGGATACCACGAACCCGTACTACACAGGCATGGCCTGGGAGTTCATCAGTATGTCGGTATCCACTCGTGCTACCTAACAGCTTATTTTAGTTTCACATAGATGGCACTACGGGGGAACCGTACAACCCCTCGATGTCCTCGCAAGCTCGCGGATGGGGAAGTGGGCCCACCTGGCAACTATCGCGCTATGTACTGGGCGTCTCACCCGTGGCACCTGGCTACTCTACCTGGTCGTTTGCGCCTCGCAATGTGAACCTGACATACGCGAACGGGCGAGTACCAACTCCGTGGGGTACCATATATGCGTCATGGGAGACGACTGGATCGGAGTATAATATGCGAGTGACTGCGCCTGCGGGTACGAACGGAACAATTGTGGTCCCGATGGGAGGGAATAGAACTGTGACCGTCAACGGAGTAGGTGTAGGCAGTGGGAATCAGACCTTTGCAGGAGTGAGGTGGGCGGGGGTGGATAGAGATGGATACCGGGTGAATGTGACAAGCGATGGTGGAACTCTCCTGCTTTCTGCTGTTTAAATCTCGTGTAAAACTGAGGCTCATGCCTGTTATCTAACAGCCCGTGAAATGAATTTCGGCAATGTTACCCGATCTAGCTTTGCACCAAGGTTACTTGGCTTGCACCCACTCCAATCTGGAACTAGTCCATCTGTATGCACTGGCCTTCTCAAATTCGAAGATTTAGCTTACTGACAGCTACAGACCATACAACTGCTCGTATGAACAAAGACACGCCCTCGAATCGGCAAAAGGGTACAGATGCATTCATATTCGTCCGACAGCTATTTTCAAGGGTGACTGCGACCGAAGACAAGGGAGCGGAGTGGCTGTGCTTGAACGAAGGGTTCCTGGCGCGCGCCTTACAACCCGTAGATATATAGGCCGTGAAAACAACAGAATGAGGCAATGCAACCATATGCACGCCAATAGTTATTCTCCAACATTAGTCGGCATCCGCCGCCTCTTTTGACTTCCCCTACCTTGCTAAAGAACGCCAAACTCTCAATCGGCAATGCACACCGAAGCAAACCAGGCATCCTCATCAGTGAACCACGCAAAACACAGCTGCACGTTATACTGTCAAATATACCCCGATTTATTGAACAAGCATTTCCCGACAGCAGAGAGACGGCTTATTCATGTTGTTCGCGGAAACCCATGGGATCGTTCGGAGCTCGGGTACAGCCAAGGCCAGTGGGAAATATGCGCTGACTTGGAGGCCGAGAAGGATAGGGGGGTCGAGTACGTGACTGCGGTCGCATTTGGAGAGTCTGGAGATCTGGACTCGAACCTGGAGAGGGTCAGCCGATAGCGAGAATAACATTGTATACTGTTGTTATTTTGATCTGCTTGGCATAGGTATAAAAATGGAGCAGCCTATTTTTGTTGTTGTGGATATATGCGCTCTGTCTGATGGACTGCGTTTGCAGAGTTGCTCCGGGATTTAGATGTCGCGTCCAAGCGGGACAACCCTCCCCGGTCGACAGGCTGGTGAATAAGTCATATGGAGAATTCTTACGCACGCGATATGGTAGACTGTCACGGTATTTTGCAATACAGATCGCTGCGATTGTCATCGTTGCGCCATCATTGTCTTCGTTGCATAACGCCAGGTATCAGGTGGCCAGCGAGAGCGCCCGCGTTACGCCCAAACCCATCAGCTGTTCCTCCCCAAGGCCGGTTCCACTCGTTAAGAAGCCCAGCGATCCACAACTTGCACTCTTCTGTATGAAAATGTCTGTGCATGCATCGCCCAGGCTAGTATGTCACTCGTGAATGGCAGCTATATTGCGCATCCCTTATTTTTCTGTCAGCTTCTACCCGGTTGTGTCAGACTCTGGCGAATGATTCTTAGACGCTCATAACCACGATTGTCGCCTTGATGTACTGTATCGAACAGATAAAAAGTCTGTGGTTGTATCTCTGGGATCTCAGTCCTCGGTCGTTTCTCCCTCTACCCTTCCCAATGAGGCCCCATATTTCCGCACTTCCTGTACCAATAGCCCCCCATCCGTCAAGAGATAACGGTTACACTCAGCGGCAGCGGCCTCTGTCATTTCTGCCACGTTTCAGCCAGGTCAAAACACAGCCTCTCAACAACTATGGATTCCCCGAGCCAGGCATACAAGTAAGCTTACTTCCCATAACCTCCGCTACAGTACTTGATATATTACTACCTGGTTAGTCGCCGACCGCTCGTCAGGTAATCGCCAAGGATTATCTTATTTCAGACGAGACTTGGGAGGACCTCTGCAACCATGCTCAGGATATCGATTTTATCGTCATTGGATCCGGGGTGAGACATGTGATACCCATTTGTGAAGTGGTATGCTAATCTGAAAAATTTCGGCACAGTTCACTGCCTTGGCATTTATTGAACAGACGCTTAAACGAGACCCGTTTAAAAAGATAATCTGTCTCGAGAGGGGTGGTATGTCCTATTTCGATAAACTCATTTCATGGCAAGTTTTAATAACCCGCCGCTTGTAGACTTTTGGTTACCGGACCATTTCCAGAACCTTCCACTCCCATTCAAGTACACACTCGGCGGGCCAAGCGAGACGTTCCCTTTTACTCTTTCAAAGAAAACATACACAAGTGAGGTTCGGTTCGTACATGGCTCGTGCCCTTTCTTCGGGGGGCGTTCAACTTTCTGGTCCGCCTGGTCGCCGAGCCCAACTCCCGATCTGATGAGAAATTGGCCCAAGTCTCTTATCGAGACATCGAAAAAGAAAGAGTTCTTCGAACGGGCGAGCAAACTGCTGCGTGTCACGAGCGCGTCCGATATTGGACCTCCGTATGCCAACCTACAACTCGAGATCGACGACCGTCTTCAGCAAGGCGTCGCAAATCAACAGATCCCTTCCGCAGACGAGGCTTACCCAGCACCGATGGCAGTTTCGTCGATAGCCCAGACCGCGACGATTCATTTCACCAAGTTCTCTACCCCTGGTCCGCTCCTCGGGCTCTACAAGCAGCAGCAAAGGCGGGCCACAGCCGAACCAAAGGAAGGCTCAGCACTCCTTTTCGCAACCGAGACTACTGTGGAGTATCTTGTTACCGAAGTTGGATTCCCACCACCAAACCCGCCGGGTGCCCACGAAGAAGTATCTGTAAAGTTTATCCGTTCATCTCGGCACACGGACCTCCCAGTAGGGCCGGATCACACGAAAATCATCCTCTGCGCAGGAGCGTTCCCTAACGCGACACTACTGCTCAACAGCTTCCAACATGTCCCACAGATCGCCTCGAACGCTGGCCGTACAGTTACTGGCCATTTTTTGACGCACGTGGTAGGCCGTGTGAAAAGGAGCGCGTTTAGTAACCTCAACAAGAAGAGCCTCGAAATCGGGGCGGAGTACCTTGCTGGGAAACATCCCAAAAGCCAGCTCCAATATCATATCCAGGTCACTGCGATCACGTCGCCCGATCCAGAGCAGGACGCTGAAGATGCTGCTCGCTACTGCCCGGTATATATGCGCTCATTCCAACTGCACTGTTTATGCGCAACTAACCCAATCCCTGTGTATTACTGAAGGACTACGCTGCTGCTGCGAGTGAGGAGCAGCTGAAGGGTTCTGAAGACTATGTGATATTTGGTACGCCCATCATCACCGCGGTTTCCAGCATAAGATAGAGTTCCTCCCTGCAGTGTGCGCAACCTTGGGGGAACTGGACGAGAATAACCCTGACTCGTTCTTCCGGTTGAATCCTTACGCATCTACCAACGATCCGACAGCCAATTGTGTGCTTCAGGTCGTCCTTGATAAGAAGGACCTAGAGCTATGGGATCAGATGGATCAAGCAACATTTGATGCAATCGAAGTAATGGCCGGGAAGGGTCGAGAAATCCAGTGGTGGCACCAACCAAAGCCTGCTGACAAACCTGGCGTTTGGAAGAGCTCACGTCCGGGTAACGATACTATCAGAATGGAGGGAATTGTTCACGAGGCGTCCCTGCTTCCGTTGGGGAATGACGAAACCAGCTGCGTTGACAGTAACTATAAAGTTAAGGGGGTCTCGAACGTCGTAAGTACTCGAAACGTTTGCATCGATGACGTTAAGCGATTAACACATGTTTAGTATGTTACCGGGGCGTCACTTTTCCCCACATCGGGATCATGGTACGTCCGCCCTAGGATATACTTGCATTATTGTATGACGTTGCATAACAGGAACCCTACTTTGACGATGTGCGGTTTCGCACAAGATCTTGCCGACAAGCTAACTCCGGAGAGAAAGTAAATAAATGCGGATAAAGTTGCCCAATGCCGGCACACAGTGTAAAGTGAATCAAAAATAAATGAAGTGTCAGTGTGAATAGTTGGGAGTCATTCCGGGACGTGACAGGGGAGAATCTTCAAAACGAGATCGGTGCGATGTTACCAACGTCCTTTGTGGTTGGGGATACAGCTAGCACTAAATGAGCTACTGAAACCCAACGTACCTAATCCGCACCACGAAGGGCCCGATGTACAGAAAGAAACCATTCCAAAGTCATACATTTACTCTCGTGGCAAGGCTTCGCGGAGGCAAAGTGGTGAATGTCTTGACACTCCCTTGTACATTCCAAACCGCTTGGACGGGACTGTACTTGCTCTGGAGCACTTCCTATGCCGTACTCTTGAGCTCTCCATTCTAGCGAAGGTACCTACGTTAATCACGAGACTCTGACCGGTTTCTGCTGAAACATATCTACGCTCGTAGTATGTGAGCACCGAGGCGCACATGTAACTTCACCGTTTGCTAGGCCTGGCCCAATAATTGGCACCGTCCTCCCGAACAGTAACAGTAAACAAGGGATGGGTTTCGGAGCTACGAGGAATACAAAACAGGTATACGTTCGAGCAGCCTAAGAAACTTGTAGAAGCGAGCGTTTATCCTAACAACTGAGCGGAGAGATTGAAAGTGATCTGGAGCGCAGGATAGTGAACAACGTCCAGGACACAACCCAGAGGCTAGAAGACGCTCCTTCCAGGTCTGGTTGCTCAGTAGCCGAGGGCACCGAGACACAGGAGGAATTTGACCTTCACCAGCAAGGCGATGTGCACTTTCGTAAAGCTATATGCGTGGCAAAAAGCGTCAGTAGAGACTCTTGACTAACTCTGATTGAAATACACTTACAGGCCTACACAAATGCCCAAGAAACCACCGAAAATCCCACCGAGGTTGATGATCGCATATAGGCAAAGCTTGAGCGCAACGTCGAGCTTGACGATAAGGCCGACGAAAATATCAAACTCGACATGACCATACCACTTGCCGCAGTGGGTAGCAATCGACTTTTTGGTATGAAATATTAGTTAGCAGTAAAGGGGGGACATAACGATACTTACGATCACGATGGCAGCCCAGATCTTAGCAACGACCAAGAGTTGTCCAGTAAGAAGGCCGAGCAAACCGAGGTTGTAACCCTTGATCGCACCGCAAGCAGCCAGGAGCAAGCCTTCGATGTCGACAATAATAGCCGCGTAGTCCCCGCCATGAAGACAGCCGTCTGAAAATGTCTTTTGTAAGAGCTGATTGGTTGGGAAGTATTAAAACAAAGCTTACCGAGCAACGAAAGCTTGAGCTCAATGGCAGCCTGCAGCTGCAACATCAGTGTCACGAGGTCAAGCCCGCCATAGCAGTAGCTGCCGTAGCAGTTGTTGCCGCGCTCTTCGAGGTTCGTCACTTCTTTGCCAGCCGCGGGAGCGGCGACCGGCGAGGCGTTGACGAGGAAGCCGAGGGAGAGGAGGACAAAGGCCACAACGGCGAGGCGAGACATGGTGGATTGGAAAGACATGTGAGTGAAAGAGAGATGAGGTTGAGTGCAGGCTTGGAGGGAAGGAGAAGAGAACAGCTGAGAGCTGATGTCGAACGGTGATGAGCGTCGTGGTGGTTTTATACCGCGGAGCACGCGTACTGGTATTGCCTGAGAGCGTTGGTATAATCACCTGGTCGTCCCGGCCGCCGATCGTTGAGGCTAGGATGCCTATGCGGCGTCTGTTTCGGCGCACACAGAGTTTGGAAGTACAATCACAGAAGAGTGATGGGTCTACCAATTCGAAGGCTGAAATCCAAAGAAATCCGCCGGCTGCAGGCTGAATTGGCAGGCGCCCTCGTGTATGCTGCCGTCGGTCGAATTATTTCAAGGGGCGAGTTCTTTGGTGATTATTGGTTTGACAGCATCGAAGCACACGCTGATTTCGGTTGGCGCCCCTAGGGACACCTCCATGCACAGATCGTGGTTTGCAAGCTGGTCTATAATGTCATAGAGTTTGATCTGAGTATTCGCAGACTCACAAGGTTTCGGCAATGACTCCAAATATCAAATGTGATTGCTATCATGTTCTGCACATTGTTCCGAACGATTTGCGATTGCTAATGGCCTATATCTCACGGTAGGCCATGAAATACTGTAGACCTCCAAAGTGACTCTCCTTTGTACCACCTCGAGCTCGGCCACTGCCCAAGACGTCCCATCGTTGTCATTACCATTATATCGATTTCCAAAGACCAGCAAGACGGGGCTGGAATTATTCCACAAGACTCAATACCTCGGCCAGGCTGGCAGAACCCATAAATGATACAAGCATGTCATCCCTCGGCTATCCAAGTGAGGGGGCACGCGCAGGATACAATTCAGGAAGTTGCAAAACGGTGCAGTGCCATTACATGGCAGATGATATGCCCGCTGCTCAACTCTTCTATTGTTTGGCGCACCACGAGGCCCAAGAAGGTTCCAGGCCTATCTTAGCCGGCGGACGAGTCCCCAAGACCCAGGCGCCAGAGGCAAAACGACTGTTGAAGAGTTCTAAACCACGAGCAAGATAAATAAATCCACATTTTCATGGGAGCAAACATTGTTTATCATACTAGTACAAAGCTAGCTAGCTTAGGTTTGCAGCACAAACTTGGAGTATCTCTATTACAGGTAACATAACTCAAAGTGTGGCGGGAAAAGAAAATCTAAGAAAGCAGCACGTGTTCTCTCACTCTCACGTGATTATTAGCCACCTGAAGGACCGCTTGCCCGTCTCGAGGCATCAGGTGGCATACGGTTGCCTGCGCCAATTCGGCAATGCACCTCACCCCGGTTGCTACGGGTCGGGTCGGGTACGACCTGTTTACTTCCCTAGCCTCACCCCCAGGATGCCTCACCACATCTTCGCTTGCCTGTGCAAGGCACCAAAATATCGTTTCAAACTCTGCCTTGGTCCACTTTAAGTAAACCCGCGGACTAGTTGATTCACGATATAATCTGCAATTGCAAGAAAACACGAGAGCATAAAGTACACACAACACGCAGTACACCCGATAACTATACGACCCCCAAAGATCCAACCCCAAAATCCAAGCAAAATCGTCCATCTACACACTCCTGCTTATCCCCTGACTCTGGTTCTTGGCCAACTTGTACCGCTCACACGCCCCCTCCCACCTCAACACCATATCCTCCGCCCCGCGCCCCCCGCCACACTCCTTTTCCACATCCACATTCCGCGCTCTCGCCGCTCGGTGGTACGGGACTGGATGTTTCCGATTTCGTACCCGGTCGTGAAATTCGTTGAGCTGCTTCCAAATCTCGGCGTACTCTTTGGCTTGGTGCATCTTGACGTTTAGCGCGTCTTTGCGCAACCATCCTACGAGACCTGAATCTACGACTGCGTCCTGATGGCCCGCGCACCACACTCGAAGGAGTACACTCGTCCACAGCAGGATATGGTTAACGCCTAATCCGAGGTTATCGAAATACGGCCTTAGGACACCCAAGATGTTCATCCTCAACAGGTTTTTGACCATCCCGCGTGCCGCAGTGTCGCCTTTATCCACAGCGATAATCAACTGGACCGCCACATCTGTCGCAGCGCGTATCATATCCGACTTGAACTCGAACTTGGTATCCCGTCCGAGCTGGAGGACCTCGACGACCTGTTCGGCCGCGTGCTCGGTGAACAAGAGTGTTTGGTGCTCGGGGCTCGGACATACGATCCGCAGCGCGACACTCGCACCGCTCACAATCCCCCGGGCGTGTGGGTTGTCTTGGCCGGCCGAGAGCTGTTCCTTGACGATGCTGATCAGAATCGGGATCGCAGTGCGAGGAAAGAGCGATGGGACGAGTGCTTCTCGGTTGATTGTCCATAGCCAGCTGAGCGCAAAGAGTCCTTGGGGCACTAAACGTTTCAGCAGCTCGAGCGCATGGGATTCGACGCTTCGGAGTGGAGTTAGGTCGTTGAGCGTGTCAGTGAACCGGGTCAGGCAGGGGAACGCGACGGCCTTGAATGCGGGCGCTTTGAGCGCAACGTCCCACCGCATGTCTTGGATGAGTTCCTTGTAGACTGGAGCAGCGCAGACGGCCTGCGCAGCAAGAGAGAGCGGGAGGAAAAGGTCTGGGCGGAGGTCGGATATCGCGTCGTCCCATTCAGAATCAAACAGGCGGGGCACGCATTGAATCACAAACGCATCGGCTACTCGCTTCTGGAGATCCAGCGGCACGACCTCGAGCGTCAACGCCGAGCTAAACAGATCGAAATTGGGCACACAAATCGTGCACAGCGCCAACACAAACGCCTGGCGCAGCGGCGGCGGCATTTCCTCGGTGCGCACATAGATCCGGACTAAATGGGGCAAAACGCGGAGCGCAAACCCGTGTCGGCCCTGCCCCTTGACTCGATGGTACACAGCGCCGACAATGAGCTTGTGCAGCGCCCAGCCGGGTAATCGCCCCGACCCGTCGGCGTGTCCACGCAACAGCTGGAAAATCTCCTCGTCCCGGTCTTCCCGCCCGTCGCTCACTCGCAGCGCCACGACCAGCGCACGTGCACCTGGAACTCGGCTCACGGCGCATTTATCCAAAAAGGTGCAGTGTCGTCGGACGTTGATCACTTTTTCGGTGTGCATGTCCAGGGCGAAGCGGTAGAAGCGGTATATCGAGCTTAGATGGAGGTATGCGTGGATGAGATGGAGAGCGTCGGGGATCGCGTCTTGGGCTTGCTTTTCAGCGGCCAGTTCCCCACCGGGATGGACAGATGCAGCGCTGGATACTCGGCGGAGCATATCCTCCAGACGCGTTCGTGCGAGCGTGTGCGCTCCTGAATCGGCGAGAATGACAGAGTGCGCACCACCCGGAACAGCTGTCGCAGCTAACACCGCTGTATCTCGTGTGAGGTTATCGTCTGCGCTCGTGACAAGCCAGGCGAGTGCGCGCGCAGTCATCTCGGCTGCACTGACCACGCTCTCCTGGACCCATCCAAACTCGGCAAACAACGGGCGGAGGTAGATCGCGATGGGAGTTTGGTACGGGCAGTTGGGGTACATGACGGCTACGAGTGTCGTCCCGAAATAGTATACCAACATGCCGACAAAGAGGAGTGTGAGAGTGAGGGCGATGATAAGGTCGAGCATCCAGAGAAAGATGATGAGACCGGAAAAAAAGACGAGGAGCGCGGCGTGCATGAGCATCGGGAGGAGGGAGATCATGGCTGGTAACATCCATCGGTCGAGGGATTCTCGACGACGTTGCCGTTGCAGAGCACGCTTCTTGGGCTGAGTCGGTCGGTCGGAGACGTACGCCGCGAGCCATTCTTTAGAGAGCACGGCGGCGAGGGCAGCAGTCAGAGAAAGCCCGAGGGACATGAACCAGAGTCCGTTGACCCAGCGTGCGCCCGCGGGAGAGGTAAACGCGAGAATGTCGTCGGGTGGCGTGAGCGTAGCGTTGCCTCCCGGATTCTGCATCATCTTGACGACCTCGGCTAGGAGCAGGGCAGACTGGCTGCCGCTGTCGGGCTGGAGCATATTCGAAGTGCTCGCCAAAAACTGGGACAGAATCGAGGAGAAAAGCGCCGCCTATCAGAGCCATCAGCAACGCTTCAAATGAAAAACTCGTGTGACTGACGAAAATGAGCAACACGTCCAGTGTCTTGTGCCAGGCATCGAGCATCTCCGAGTCGCGCTCAAACGCCTCATCGAGATAGGCGGGCCATATGTTGGCGCGGATGCCGAGCTCCTCGTTGGTCTCCTCTGCGTTGTCTGAGGCGGTGTGTGAGAGCGAGCGAGCAGATCTGTAACGGGTGACGCACCATCATAGAGCTCCTGCTGTAGGGGGTGCTGCGAGAAGGGCCATGTCAGCCGAGAGAAGTCTAGGGAAAGATACTAGACTCACGACGAACCGATGCTCGACTTCCTCGACGCTCATCCCCCCGATCGTGCCCTTTCGACTTGGCGGACGTCTTCCGCCCGGGCCCGGTGTCTGCGGCTGGTTTAACCGCACGGTGCTGCTCGGCGTGCGCACGGTCGAAGTCCTCATGCTCACCACGCTCTGCCGCCTGGCGGACAGCGGGGTCGCCGGCATCTCGGTGAGCTCATCCTCCTCTGCCGGCTCGGGCGACGCGGAAAACAGCGTGCGTTCATAGCTCTGCGACGGCGCATGGTTCGAGATTGCGCTCGGCGGCGGCGGCGAGTCGGGCAGGTCGACATTTTCCTGGACGGGCGACGCACTGAGCTGGCCGCCGCGCTCGTCAAATACGAGACCCATTATTGCCGATCAGGTTCGGAGCCGGGTTTTCTCAACGGATTTTCCAGACAAGACCTGGGCTCGTCGTCGTCTTCGGCAGGGAAGAGGGGTGCGGGGGGCGGGGTGCGGGTGCGGGTGCGGGGAGTAGGAGCGAGGCGCGATAGGGGGGGCATAAGAGCAAAATGTGCGAGGCCGAAATAGCGAATCAGGTGCCAAGTCGAATCGGCTTAGCCAGGAACAGCATTTAGCTTGCCGTCACGCGTTGATCGCACATCAGCTCCGCAGTGGCGCGAGGCACGACTTGTCCTTTATATCATACATTTTATTGTGTGCCGTATCCAACTGTCAACTACTTCTAGCTCTGCTCTACTCCTCGCACTACTCGCACTATTCCCCATTTCCCCACACGCTAGTTACATACCTCGAGGCATGTGAACCCACACTGATCTGGGGTAACAAACCCCCAGATCGCAGTCACGGCCGCTCACCTCGGACCCCACTCAAGCTTCGCACTACCTCGACAATATAACGGCTACACACGAAGGCCACCCCGGACCGAGCCAGTCGCTTGGCCACGATTACATGTGTCGTCTTCGAGTTACGTACTTCTCAAGCGCCGGGCGGCTCCTGTATTCCGTAATGCCTGGATATAGAAAATCAAGTCCGAAGATTACTTGCAGCAGCTCTGGATAAGCCATCTTCGTGCCCGAACCGCGCACGGGCACACAGATTCACCGAAAGCGCGATCGGAGCCGATAGCGACGCCAGGACGAAATGAATCACTTTGATTTCAGCCAAAACCAACCGCCAGTTTCTATCAGAATGTGAAAATATTCGAATATGTGTCTGAATGGGATGTGAGCCACGAGGCCCCCGCGCTCCCCACGATTGCCAAGGGAGCTAAGGGGACGTTCTTTCAAAGAACGCCCGAATCTAGACTTGACTCATTATGGGCCAAGGCTGACCGAGCGTCGTGGTTCTCCTGTGCTAGTAGGAGATTTTGGCCATTTCGGTGCCTGCAAAGTGCTTGGGGATGGTTGCTGTGCGCTAGGGAATGACCAGCTGGAAGGCGCTGTGGGGTTTTCTTGACCGAGGAAAAGGGTTACGTCGATTAGGACTTAGCGTGCAGAGTTTGTGCTAAAAATAACGGTAAAAAGCTCGAGCCTAATTCCCCCGTCGACTAGTTGGGTCTAGTGGAGCAAAAGGCGTGTCGGGCTCTTCGGAATGCTGAAACTGGTAGAGCTGCGCATTAGCAACTAGCGTTCAGGATTAAGTTTGAGTGTCGATGAGTAATACTTTGCATACAGTCCGGTAAGGATCTGCTCAGCAGAAGGGAAGAAATAGCATACCAAGCTAGGTAATTTTTGACCTTTCGAAGGCCAGAAGTAGGTCCACTTTGGAAACTTTTAAGTTTAGCTTACCGCTCTTCGCGGGATCACATGTCCTGGTGACCATCGTAGAATCGGCAGTAGACTGGCCGCATATTGCCCTCCCCCGACCTTTTGAGTCAGGTGGGTGGATAATCGGCTTGTATTTTTGCAGACGAGTAGGTGCTGCTAGTTCGGAATTTGCCTCACCGAATCGGTTGGTAAGGACAGGTAATATCCATCAGCATACCACTGTTTCCACCATGTCGGGTTCCCAGGGTCACACGCGTCTGCTTTGGCATCTCGGTGGGCCGATATCGCCATCAACAAAATATATGTACAATTAGCAGTCGAGGCGAGGGGACAGGTTCTATACAGTTCCTAACTTCCTCTGAGCGGCTCAGATCGTACGATACCTTATCAGATAAGATACACCCTCCGATCTCACGACCCAAGCCGGGCTACCTCGAGCCAGCCTCAGCCCAACACACACCTTCCTATTCTCTCGGGCTATCCATCTCCCGTTTTCGAGTCTGCTTGAACTTTACACCAATGACAATCTCTCTCCCGACTGAAGTTCTCCTTGCTATATGCGAACAGACCCGATCCAGCTCGCGGGATCCACATCAATACAAGAACGTCATCGGCTCTCGACTCGACGTCTTCAATCCTTGTTATCTGGACATTAAAGCCTTTAGCTGCGCCTCCAGACGGTTCAGAGAAGTTGCCGCGCCGTTACTTTTTCGAAACGTGTGTATGAGGACGCGGGAACAGGTTGTTGCACTTGTGAGGAGCCCACTCTTAAAGAACGTTAGGTAAGATGTTCCCACAACATGTAACAAACACATTTATCCTAAAGTCGATTCAAGTCACGTACATTTCCCCGCTATCAATATCTTAACCTGCCGCCGCCCGCTCGGCTCACACATCCATACCCTCATCCACCAAGCCAACACACTGAAACTCGCCTCATCCGAACCTGCATTCTACATCGACATCCCCCGACATCTCTCCGGTCTGGTCTCGTCCGCTCACCATCTGTCTGGGTTGGAGGTGTACTATAGAGATGGGATAAATTTGCCGTATGTAGACCCGGCCGGGGTCTTGGCCGAGTTTGTGGGCGCTTTTAGAGGAATGAAGACGTTGAGTGTGAGGTTACCTGGTGGAAGACCGTCATTTGCGGGCATCGAGGTTCGTCCTGGTTCCAACCTCGATTGCGCCCATCATTGAAAAAAGGACCGGAACCCAGTCCCTCTTCAACCGAATCTCATCCCCCTCAAACCCTCTCTTCAACCTCCAACACCTCTTTCTATCTCTCCAACTTCCTCTCCAACTTGCGCTCTTTCCAGCGGATTTGGCACTCTCCGTCGCGCGTTGTTTGCCCAATTTGCGGCTCGTTGCGATCGCTGCGCCGAGAAGGGCCGGGTCGGTGGGTGTGTCGATATGGGGTGTTGGGGGGCCTGGAGGGCATCCGCCCGGGTGGGGGATGAGTGGGGGAGAGTTGAAAGTGTGGGAGGTTAGGAGGGAGAGGAGTGGCGAAGAGGGCGAGGGGGAGCTGGTGGTGAGTGTAGTCGAAGTTGGTGATTCCGGGTATTAATAGGTGGTTTCGTGGTAATGTTTTGTAATTCGTTTTTGTAATTTTCGTTTTTTGGATGTATATAAATGAATAGTGAGAAATTGGATAAGTTAATCCCGAGTTAGTCCGAACAGGTGTTGGTTTGACGAGATCCACCGAATTTTCTCAAGAGGTCAGTTGAAGCTCGATAGCTGGCAAAGTGTCTGGAGACCTATCGAGTCGACGAGTACAGTAGTCCCGGCCAGGATGAAAAACTTGGGGTTCCAGAGCGCTTCCCGGTGGAGCTTACGAGAGATTGGAAATCGGAGGCACGCAAAGAGCTAGGCTCCAATTTTTGTCGTTTGGTTCGTGATGGTCTCCACCGCTGGATTGAGCCGCCTCTGCAACGCGACCACCACTGAACATTCCCTTAGACGCCTCTTATCTCGGATATACTCTTGTCTGATCTTTACGCGGCTTGGTTTTATTAGTATTCTAAGTTCTTAGACATATCTCTGGTTGCTACGTAAAGATGTCAACCGCACGCATAGATGTATCTTGCCCCTTGACCACAATACTCTACGATCCCAATGGTGAGTCACTGGGCTCTCTGCTTGTGAAGATATACCAATCTCCGAGCAGATGGCTTCTATCTTCTGCCTCGGCACTTTGCGAGATTACAATCGGCCGCCAAAGAGCTTTTTTCTAGGCCCCACACCACCTTGGACGTGGCGGAATTTACGCGTCAACTTCAGAAATCTGTTGGCCTATTAGGAACCGATGTCCGACAGCGAGTATGTCTTGTAGTCTCCAGCACCGGTTTTTACCCACAACCACCTCGCTCAGGTTCGGGTCGTGTTGACTCGAGATTTACGATATAATGTTACGTCCACGTCTTTGCCCAAGATGACAAGCCGGACTTTTTCTCTCCGGCTCGATACGGCAGCAACGGACCCTCCCCCTCGCGCCGTCCACAAATCAACGAGCCGGGAAGTGTACGAATCTGCTCGAGCGCGAGTAGGAGCCGACTACGCGTCCAACGGCGGCCTGTACGACCCACCCTTTGACGTACTGATGTGGAACACGCACGGGGACGTGACAGAGACAAGCATCGCGAATTTTGCGGTGTATCTCGAGGGTCCAGAGCTCGCTGCAGTTGTCCCGGGGTGGAATGGAGATTATGGACAACGAGGGGCTTATGTGACCCCCAGGGCGGATAAAGGCCTGATCGCGGGCGTTATGAGGGCTGAACTTTTGGACAATGGCGAGCTGGTTGAGGGGAACGTCACTAGGGAGGGCGTGTTACGTTATGCCAAGGTGTGTACGAAATCTGTCGCCGCTATCTTTATCTCATCTGCGCACAGTATCCAGACCGTTATCCAATGGTCTGCTTCAATGCCGTTCGAGGAATGTACAGTGTTCGTCTGGACGTCCTCACCGTCGATGGCTTGGTGTCTCCCTCTGATGAAGCATACTCTCGTTTCGTTACCGTGCCGAGTAAAAACAAAAACTTGGCTCCCCTTCCTGTTCCCAATCTTTCCCTCGACATTCCAACCTCTAGAACCGCGTCTACAACGCCAGACACCACACCCTGCTTGACTCCCTCCTCGTCTGCTCGCCCGTCGTCTGTTTCGTCGCTACAAAGAATCCCAAAACCGACTCTGGACTCCCCTGATCTTGCCTCGGCCTCACTTCAGCCCGAACCCTCCTCACCATTCACCTGGAGGCGAGGAGCCATTATCGACTGTTATGACTCCTACACCAACAACCTGCTCCAGCTCTTCGACCAAGAAGATTCGCTACTTACTGGCGACTTCAACGCATGCCTCGCTTCTTATGTCACAGTCCTGCGTGCTGACCAGCTTTCCTGGCCTGATTTCGAAGCCAACGTCCTGCCCCACCTCGATTTCGTAATACTCTCCCCTGGCCCTGGGTCTCCCCACGTTCCGAGTGATATCGGTGTTGGCGGCAATCTCCTCCTGGCAATGGCTTCCGAACACTTATCTATTCGGCCGATTCCTGTTCTCGGTGTGTGTTTAGGTCATCAAGCGTTGGCTGCGTTGTTTGGGGGAAAGGTCATCCCTGCGGGCGAGCTGGTGCATGGGCGGACCGTGCCGGTCCGACATGACGGGAGCGGGTTGTTCGAGGGGCTCCCTGCGGGCCAACCGTTGCAGATGGTTAGGTACAACAGCTTGATGGTCGATGCTTCAGGTGGGTGCATTATCAGAGTCTCTTCCCAGTTATTGATACCTCTTGCAGCATTACCGGCCGAGCTGGAGGTCATTGCTATCGATCCAAACGACAAAGAGATTATGGGGTTAAAACACAAATCGCTGCCTCTGTATGGCGTTCAGTTTCATCCCGAGTCGATTTGCTCCCGACGTTCGATGCAAGGAGTTGATCCCGGGAAACAAATCTTGCGAAACTTTATGAACATCGTCGACAATTTCTGGATGGCACACGATCGAACGGATCGCCTTTCATTGCCCGGTGATATTCGTCAGCTTGGCGTTTTAGATCTGGCAGAGAGCAACCGTATAATCTCGCCGTTCATTCGACATCCCTCGCCGCAATCGCTCCCAGATGCAGTTCCATTCGAAGTCGTTAGGGAAGATATTGGGTCATTTATTCCTTCGTTTGCTCGTGCCCGCCCCGACCTCGTATTCGAGGCGACGTGCTATTCTCCCGGTGGCCCATTTTTCTGGCTGGACTCTGCCGCTGCCGCACCTGGCGATACATTTGCACGATTCTCGTATATGGGGCCGGCAGCACTCAACCATTGCATTTCCTACGATCTTGCCACGCACGTCATCGCTTGTGGATCAGGGAAGCGAACAACACTCTCCGAAGGCGACACGTTCTGGCACTGGATGGATCGTGTGCAGAGCGATCTGGCCAAGCGAGTAGATGCGGGCGAGGGTACAGAGGGCTTGCGGTGCGGGTTCGTGGGGTATTTTGGGTACGAAATGAAAACTGGAGCCCTTCCCGGCTATACCGTGCTTCCAAAGAACGACAATTCGACTGCTCAAACACCAGACAGCCAGTTCATGTTTGCCGATCGACTGCTGGCGTATGATCATTGGAACAACTCGTGGTCTGCGCTGGGACTTGTGCGAAAAACCAATGATGCTTCCGCTGAAACGCTACTCGATCGAGAAATTGGGATCCAGGTTGGGATGTCGGCTTCAGAGTTCTCGGGTTGGGTGGATGATGTAAAGCAGAGAGTTAACACTCTGCAGGCCACGGTAGTTGCTGATGTCGACCCCCTCCCGCTCCGTTTCTCGTACAACTCGACGCCCGACGCATACAAGGCCGCCATCAAAGCCTGTCAATCTCACATTGCCGACGGAAACTCGTACGAAATTTGCTTGACGGGCCAATACACTGCCTCGAGCTCCGACTCTCCACTCGACTACCTGTCCGTCTACAAACACTTTCGAACGCAGAACCCCGCCTCACATGCCGCGTTTGTCACCTTTCCCGCGACGCAAACGACGATCATGTCGTGTTCTCCAGAGCTTTTTATTCGGTTCGATGGGGAGAATGGTCGGCAGGCGGTTATGAAACCGATCAAGGGGACGCTGAAGCGGAGTAAATGCCGGTGTGGAGGGTTGTGCAAGCTTCCAGCGTGTGGTCCTCGAAAGGCCGAATGCGACGCCGCGCGGTTCAAGAAGGACGAAGAGCGGATCAAGGCGTTTGTTAACGATCCGAAGGAGACGGCTGAAAACCTTATGGTGAGTATATGCTTGCTTGAAATCGATATATTTTGATCACTAATCAATTATTAGATCGCAGACTTGATACGGGCCAACTTGCTCGAGTTTTGCGACCCGTCAAGTGTGGACGTTACAAAATTGTTTGCACTTGAGACTTACGAAAACGTATACTCGTTGGTATCGACAATCACAGGGGCCATCCCCTCTTCCGTTGGCCCCGTTGAAGGAATGCGACGCTGTTTCCCACCAGGTAATGAACCTTGCTTGCAATTGCGTGACCTTAACTGACGGTTGGAGTAGGATCGATGACGGGAGCTCCAAAGCTGCGCTCCGTGCAGCTCCTAGATACACTCGAGACATCACCCTGGCGGGGCATATATTCCGGCTGTCTTGGTTTCCTCAGTTTGGACGACCGAGCCGTGTTCAGTGTTGTGATCCGCACACTTGTTGCGTGTGGGGATCGGCTCAGCTATGGTGCTGGTGGTGCCATCACATGGCTATCGGATGTGGATGGGGAATGGGCAGAGGTGGTTTTGAAGGCTCAGTCGGTTTTGAAAGGAAGAGTAGCACGAGCGGACTAGGTTAGGGGTGGATCTTGCTCAATACGCTGTGCTGTGTAGCATGGCGGTTTAGATCATTATTCTATTTTGCGATTTCAACGTGGTCTGATTAAACATTGCGGTTGTCATTGCGAGAGATACCCCTTCAGATTTTCTTGTATGGCTATAACAATTTACCTGGCCAACTGGAAGAGGGGGTGAAACTGCACCAAAAATAGACGTGGTCAAGATTTGATTGGCTTATCACGTGTACGGCTCCAAGACGCCAACTTGCCCTCGTTTTCCTACTTGCTCAGAAACTGGAACTCGGATGGAAGTTTAAAACCCCTATAATGCTTTTGATGTAGTGCGGCGAGATTCTCGAGGTGGGCTGTTGACGGTCTTTTTTTTGTTTATTCTGCGGGCTTGTGGCGCTCACTGCTCGGTGCTTTTAGCTGAACGACAATCTCGTGACTGTGCGACACAATACATAATATGGTTGCTGAACTGGCTATAAGGAGCTAGAGTCCTCGGCGATTATACGTGCACATATAATCATGCAGGCTAACCACTCAAGAGCCTCCTGGGATGCGTGAACGGCGGACCCCCCCAAACCCGCCACACCCCCAAAAATACCAGTTACGACCTCTGCGAATGCATTTCGCTCGTATTCATTGACCACCGATTGGACATCTCCATCTGCAGAAATTGCGCTTAGTCAGGTACAGTCAAGGTGGGGTAATCATACGCACATTCCCTCCCCATGGCTACCAAGGTGTCCCTGGCTTCGCTAACTAGATTTGCCGGGGAATCGATCTCGCTTAGCTGGTAGATATGCTTGACCACCCCAAGTCGGATGAGGTCCGCGCGGGTTGCATCTACTCAATTGGTCACCGAGTTAAACACAGGTGTATGGTTTCCAGAGTGCTTACCATCGCGAGACAAGACATTTGTCAACTCGAACGCGTGTATAATAACCCCCTCCATATCTTCAGATAAAGAAGAACTTTGGTTAGGCGTCTAGCAAGCGTTGCAAAATAAATAAATAAAATAGAAACACCTTGGCGGCGCAAGGCATCTCTCTTGAGTGCTTGTTTGAATAAGCGGGTCAACTGGTCGACGACGCCTTCAGAATGCATTAATGTACGGTAATGATCTGGCGATGGTTTTAGTAGACCTTCAGTAGGATCGTTTGAAAGTCCAAAGCTACATACCGTTCTCTGCTTGCGTGATGAGCCCGCTTATTGCGCCCTGGGCTAACCATCCATCATTGTCATTCATCATCCGGACATATGAGGGGATAAACGAATTTCCAATGTCTTGATCAAGTTCTTGACTGTTGACCCTCCCCAGTATGGCTAATACGATATATTGGTGGCGACCCCCCCTTGCGATTGAGATCAGTTTGTCGATGAACGCTTGTTCGGCGCTCATCGCTGCCGCGTTCTCTGAATAAGCGCCCTGGTCTCATAAACAGTCGAGCGTACTTACAGCGCGATGCCAGTATCTTTGCGACGTCTAGTGCAGCCCTCAGCACTTCGTCTTGGTTTGAATCGAGTGGCGTAACAAGCTCCAACGAGACATTGGGGGGCAATTGACTGCCTTGAGTGCCTAAAGCCGGACATTGAGTGAAAGGAGGTAGTGCTCGAAATGGGCTTACTCTGGTCCAGAAGTTTCCCGATGAGGTCGCACGCCTTGATTACCACCTGAGGATCCACATGTTTCAACAGCTGGATGATCCGTTCCGATATATCTCCCTGGACTAATTTGACACGAACGCTTTCTGATATTCCGGGTTAGGAATCAGAAGGATAGATTATGCAAGGGACATGTCGTACCATGTTTGGATGCGAAGCCATTAAGGATTTCCAGAGCTACTGGATTCTCGGACATCAAATCGAATGAGCGTTCGACGACGCGGTCGGCACTTGTAGACGCAGCTCCCGGTTCAGCAGGGACCAGCAGACCGAGCTTCGAGATAGATTCAATCAAAGGTAGAGTCTTCGCTGAGGCGGGGTGCCCTTCGTCGGTCATAATCCCAACTAAATCGTCGATAACTGAAGAGGTAATAGAGGCAATGACCCGCCTGTCATAATCCTGAGAATATTGGCCCGCTTGGCGATCACTGCTTAAAGGGTGGGCCGGCCCACGAGCTTTGATTAGCATCGCGAGGGTGGACATGACACTTTCAGCGTGGGTTTGATCCCGGAGGTGGGTCCAAAGCGACGGAAATTTGCCGTGACCGACAATTATATGCGCGCATTGCTCTGTCAAGATGTCGTCAATTGGTAACCAGCGACACGAGGTAAAACATTTCTCACGACTATGAGCCAAAGTTGTCAGAGCTTTGAATATTGGGACCACACTGCCACGATCCTCGACTGTTAGCAAGGTCATGATTTTTGGTATTAATTGATCCCAATGGTATGGGTTTGAAAAAAGTCCTGTAATGTTACACCGAATGGGTTATGTCTCGCGCACCAGTGGGTCTGTTCTAACGCCACTCACGATTCGGATCGAGCTCAGCAACTATATCCAACGCCTTCCTCACCACATCTATCGCAAGAGCGGCATCTTCGGTTCGCGTGAACACTTTATGACGATCATTTCTCAATTAGTACTCACCTTTTTTCTCGCTTCGTGCCCCGTCGGTGATATCGGGGGAAATTAGCGACAGGACAACCTGAACATTTTCTGAGTCCCCCGAGAAGCGCGCCCGAAATTGCTCTGCGACGTGCTGGTTAGACGGTGTACTATAAAAATCTTTGAGATCCACCTACCCAATTTCAGTGTGGCCAGCACCACGTCGGCGGCGATGATAGCTAGCTTATTAGAGCGACTAGCTCGTGGTATGTATTCCAGGCCCCATCGAGCTATCAATCGTCAATCATTGACATCGAAAGAGAGCGCAAATAGGACGATACCTTTCTCGGCATGTGGTTCGGCCGAGCTATTAGGTTTTGGTTTGAACGATAGTAAAGCCTTTGAAAGCAGGCCGCTGGTGTTTGATATCGGGTTCCCTGAACCAATGGATGGGTATAATGAAACCATTCACGAGAATGTTTTCACGAACCTGGTGATGGATCTGGGGCCACCCATTCCCGTAACAGAACAAAGGCAGGGGTATCGTTCCATGTATAACCTTTTAGACGGCACATGAATATCATAAATTGATCTACTTGACAGGCCTGCAACTAACCTGAAATCGAAATGACTTCCATGTTGAGTTCAGGATCTATAGAATTATGAGCGCATATAATTTAGGTGCGCGACCACTTTTCAGGAACCTACTTACCGCGTAGCCCTATAACGGATCGAATAATTTTTTCAGCCTCAAGGGCGTCCTGGTTAAGCACGAGATCGTGGAGAAGTTCCGGTCCCCCGTAGTGCCATATAAGCTCGGGTTTGCCTTGAGTAGATACAAAACTTAGTATACGCAACACATAGGTGTTTCGGCATAAAATAGTACATACCATCACCTGTGGTGTACTCAGACAATTCCTGGAGCCAACCATTGGGAGTACCTGGATCACGCCATTTCTTGATCAGGTCTATCGCAGCTATGAGGGTCTTTCCACCCTCCCAGCCGACAGCCCCAGCGGGCATTGTTGGTTTTTGTTGGAGCAAATCCAGAGGATCAATCTTTGGGATACATATCCCGGTGGTCGACTTAGCCCATTCCAGCCTGCTGTTGAAGTCTTCCCGCCTTACTGATGCCTTAGGTTGATAGTTGTGGCGCTGTCGAGCTCGACTGCCAGCGGTATTCTCGTCTTGATTCAGTCCAGCGCGCACAGTCCAGTGGACAAATTGGCCAGGTAGTACCTTCCGGCCGTGCCCCCGATGCATCGGCCACCTGGAGTAGAGGATAAGCCACGTACTAGACTCAGACAGTATAGCTACGTTACCGAGATGTTGAGCTCTTGCCTTGGATATCGTATGACCTTCTCGATATTGGAAGGCCCTCAAATATCCACCATACCAACCGCAAGGATTCCGTAACGTCAGCGTCCGGGATACCGGTTTTCTCCTTGTGCAGCCGTACTATGCGAAGGCCATGTGCCAAAGCCTCCTTCATCATCCACCTTAGAGGTTCCGCCCCAAGGTCAAGACTCCTGTTCAATTTGTTTCCTCCTCCACTGGAGATTGCGTACTCAGTCGTGGTTCACATTGCGGGGCGATCACTCACATGTCCGAATGCGTCCCAGCAAACCATACCTCTTTCTTGGTGCCACCTTCTTTTGGAGAGTCTACGACGAATTCTGGGAGGAACCGAGCTCGCCGTTCGTCGAGCGCCAATGCATGGCGGAAGTGAGTAATATGCCCACATCGGTCAGTTATGGGGAGTACATCGCGGAGAAAAAGCCCTATTGACGAAACAGTGTCCCTGAGCCGAAGTGAGTCAGGTTCACGATCAGAGTGCAACAGAATTGGAGGAATAGTACCAAGCACCGAGGAAGTGGAGGTCCACATTAGGTCGCGAAAAAGTCTCTTTGAATGTTTTCAACCCAGGGTCGTTGCTGGCGTATAGTTCCCATGCACTATTTGGGAGTCAATGACAAATTCGAGGGGCAAGGTAAAAATCGTGCATACAATGGAATCTGTTCTACATTTCCGGCGTAGATTAACCCAGCCTAGTAGAGCGTGCCCCCATGAGTAGGCGTGGTTTAGGAGTCTAGTGGCGAGTATTGCACACCGTTTCAATCATCGCAGCCAAGGCTCGGGCCTGATAAGCCCCTCGGGAGAAACCTGGATCCGACATGAAAATAGAGCAAGGTAACAGCAAGCCACAAACGTACCAAATAGAAATATTTTGTCCTTGGGTCGATAGTTATCGGCTAACCAGCGGTACGCCCCTATTATAACTTCTTCAAAGTTCCTTCGGACGTTTGTGATAAGCATAGGTATAACTAATACCGACGCAGAGCATACCAGGCAATAGCCATGTCCATGGTCTTCGACGCAACGTTCTTGAAATGCGTGTAGAAGCGCCAAGAAGGTTTAGCATAGGTTCCAACGCCGCTGTTATAATAAGTAAGTTGCGAATCGCTTTTCTCGATGTGATTATAGAGTTCGACTACGTTGGTGCTCTAAAACAGGTTGTATGCGGGGGGTAAAGTGTGAGGAGCATAGAATCCCTGGCTGATATATGGATTAATGACCTTTTCAGAAAACTTATTTGACGTTCCGTCAATGCAAACTACAAGGTTCCTAGCTTTGTCTGTTGTTGGCGCCACTTGATTTAGAGCGGAGGTCCCCTTGGGGGGGTGCACAGACAATGAAGGGGTAACCTGCTCACCCAGATCGGGTGTTCGTAAAGTGATAACGGGCATGTCGCTCATGCGAAGAGAGGTGCTAGCGTATTGGATATACGGGAAGAGGGGGGGCTCCTATGAGAACATCCTGCCGTAGTTCTGCTTTAATCGCATGAAATGGCTCAGCCCAGCGGGCATGCATGGTTCATGAGCGGACGGCGTCCTGATGCGCGCCTACACCACGTTTCGCCCCAGACGCACCGTTTCCTCGAGGACAAGGCTGCAGACAATTGCTCCTGTCAACCGTCAGTGATTCTTGCGAAAATCTTGCTCGCAATATGCAGTAACAATCGCTTTTGCCATAGATTTAGTCTGGCGAACGCCCTTCAATGCAGCGTGTTCACTTATCTTTTTACTACGCTACGGCTGATAGACAAACCTCGTGGATCTCTTGGGATCGATCCATTATCGGCTGCCGAACTTTATTAACTACCAACCCGTCAGAGAGCCTATCTAAAGACTTTCTCAACGTAATATAATTTGACATCGCAGGTAAACGTATTGGGCGCTCATAAGCGCGGAGGTGCTCCATACGCGTTCTGGAGCACTGTCGGCCCTAGTTACAGCAAGCCGTGCCCTTCGGTTGTTCGCCGACGTTTTTGGTCCGGGCGATAGTATCTCACGGCAACGGAGGTTAGATTGTGCCCTCAATTACGGATCCGTCCCTGTTTCACGAATGAGAGTGCGACTCGGATCGATGCATTTCATCTGGTTGTGGCGTTATTCGCCTCCCAGTGCAGCACCAACAGCACGAGGATAAAAATGCAGCGCTTCGGGTTAACATTCAGGCGTCGGTGGGCCATCTGGCTCCACAAGATTTCTGTGCTGCATGATAGGGAAATCACAAGTTTTACTAGAGTATAAAGCTATGGCTAGCTTCTTAGGTTCGTCCCACTATTACCATTGTTGGTTTCCTACGATTGGTACCCGTGGTTGCGTGACCCATTTATATGCATATACCGTGGACATAAGGTCTACCCGCTGGAGGTTCCAGGTGTTTGGGTCTTTAGAACGTGTTCGAAAAGCTTGGGGTTTAGATTAGACTAGGATGTGATTGGCGCTCGAGGATTGCATCATGTAGTGAGGCCCTTCGGACGTCGGTGCCAAAATGCGATGTTGAGGTCACGATAGCGTGGGTGGCTTACCAGACGACTCGTATTCGAGAGAGGGGGGGCTGTAAGTACACGAGCGGGTGCGGTATATATCACCTTGCTACTGCAAGGTCACACCCCCGCTGGATATCAGTCAGCAGTTTTGAACCTCGAAAATGTGCTACACAAACTTATCTCATCACGTGGTCATCCGCAAATTGGCGCCTCTCAGCCTCTCAGCCCTCTCACTCTCGTTTGATCATGGCCTTTAAAGTTTAAACGACATCAATGTCGCCTCGGCGTGGAATTTTTAGCGTATGTCCCATGTCGAGCTATGATCTAACTAGCAGGCGGGTCCACCTATTAGGCCTTCCCTCCCATCGGAATCCGTCTACCACCACCCAATCTTCCGTGTTCATAGGAGTCGGGTTTTCTGGCGAGCATATAACACACCTTTTCGGCCTCTAACAGACCCAACACTCAACGTGCCCCGTATGCCATCGATATCGGGTGGGTAATTAATACCGGAGCTGCCTAGCGCCTGGCTAACTATGTGATATCGCCTGGTTTGTTCCATGTACCACATCAAGCTTCTAGCAAACTCGATATGTCGCAAATCATCCAAACTTCCGGCAACGGGACCCCTGCGCGCAGATCACCAACCTCTAGCCTCAACAGGCGAAAATGCGTAGAGCCCTCCTAGTAGAAACCCAATAGTTCAAAGTAGAACACTAGCTCAAACAAATGCACGTTTCACTCTCTACCCTCTTATTTTCGACTGGAAGTTGATTGTGCATTCAACAGGGCACCGAGCCGCAGACCTAGGCTCTTTGAGCTTGCATAAGCGTGCGCTGCCAGAGATGAGTGGCTTGTGTCGAATTGCCCTGTAGAATCTGTCGGGTCAGTGAACCAATAATACTGATACTGTGCCTGCTTAGTCTGTTCTGCATTTTCAGCTTGGTTTTTCCATCCAACGACGCCAGCAGCGATCTTCGACCAACAAACCTTTCGCCCGGAAGAGCCGTGAATAACATGGGATCAAAGCAGCGCGGGAGTCACGCTATCTTCCCGCTCTTGCTCCGGCTCAAGGCAACGTAGGCTCTGAAGGACGTTAAACCACACTGAGGTGGGTGCAAGATCAATTATCACGTTTATCCTTGAGCTCGGTAATCGATGAAAATGTGCGCGAGTGTTAGAGGCGATTGTTCGCCCCAGACTGTGGCCCACTCTCCTTCGGGTAGCGTTACTAACAGTCTCGGTTTCATACATCACGGGGAAGGTGGCAGGATTCTGGCAATTCTAAGGTCTTACAGTTCACCATCCATTTCTGCAATGCTGGTTGCTTATTCTAATACCTTGTAATACCTTATCAGCGACTAGAAATACCTTATAATTATGTTCCTCCTGACAGAATTGGATGGTGGATTGTAATATACTGAAATCCTGCAATCTTCCCCGTGATGTAGGGGCAACGGGGACAACGCCGGTGTGGAAAAACATTTGCCTTGGTTCGCGCTAAGCATAGAAGTAAGCCCAGTTGTTTGTTGGTTTCTTCTAAGGTACAATTGGCTGTTGAAGTTCAATAGTTTGTAGTCTACCGTCCAATAGCCAATCACGTTTTACCATTTTGCACGTAACAAATGTTAGTTTTGTATCATGTACCATATGCTATGCGACTGTAGCAAGGTCAGTAGCCGGTCACGGCAACTTCTAGTAGTAGAGAGAGAACGGATATATGAAGTGAGTAAGGAAGTGAAATGGTCGGGGCGCGAGGGTTGGAGGGAACGAGCGTGTATGCAGGTGAGATAAGATAAGATCTGGGGAGGTTAGCACGTGCGACCTTCACACAATGGCAGCCATATGCGCGCCGTATATTTCATGCAACGAGATGGCCGCCCTACGTAAGGATTAGGGGCACTTTATTCGGAAAATTTGGCTGAGGTTTGCAGGCACTCCCTGTCATAAACGAGCGCGGTGGCAGCTACGCCCATCAGCAAAAAACGCCAAAACTGCCAAACTAATCCCTGAAGAATTAGTGGGGTACCTTAGTAATCGCTGCTAAAAGGCCTTCTAAACCGCACTAAAGCGAAGTAAACGCCAATAAAAGTCTCCAAAATAGTGGATTTAGCACTTTAGCGGAGATTACGAAGGGTACACAATAATTCAGGCCAAATTACCTTTGGATTTTTTTCCTGATGCCCGCTGGTGTTCGCATGTAATAACGAACGCTCATCGACAAGCTAGGACTTGAGTGCACTCTGTGGGTTTATCGTTTTGGCCCAGTTCTTTCACGACCAGCTTCAGGTTGTAACCAATATAAGTTTAAACAACTCTTCCAAAGGAGTATAAATTTGGGGGAGCTGGTTCCGGGCAATGCATTATGCAATGCGTCTCTTCGAGCCATTTAAGTATCAAGTATCGGTTTTAAAAAGAATAGTTAATTACACGGACGTGTTAGGCCACGATTTACGTGTCGACAGCAATAGAAATACCAAGAGGGGGAGCGGACCTATTGTACACTAGATCGGGAGAGGCAAGTTATCTAGACGAAGGCGTTCCAAAAGCTGTATGCGCGATAAGAGCTATGATCAAAACACTAGTAATTCAGCCGCGCACCAGAAAATTCAAGGGTTTCAGGCGCTATAACATACCGCATTATCATTCTCTTCATCGTGAAATACTGGCCACCTATCGCTGCAATTGCGGTGGTTACCATGGTGCAGCGATCCAAATAGTTGGTCCCTCAACCAAACGGCAGGTCATGGGAGAGGTTGTGGGGTGGGATATGGGCAAAACCTGTCAGCTTGTTGAACCTAGTATGTCGCTGGATAATGAAGCTACAGTCTTCCGAACATAATGTACATGGTATTACACATCTTGAGCTGCTAAAGCATGCGTTGTACAATATTGCAAAAGATTATCCAGTCTCTCCGACGCATAATTCAGTGGACCAGCGCGCAGTAGCAGATCTAGGACCCCACTATTCAGGATGTCTGCAGGAACCCGATCCCTCAGTTCTTCAAGCTGGGAGATCCAGGTTTCAAACAAGGATCGAGTTAACTCTGCTGGCGATGTGCTGGCCGCAAGGGCAGGGCTCATTCCATCCCCCGCCAACTGGAGACCGATGGACCGCGTTAGACTCCGATACGTAGCGGTTCCACCACGCCAGTCAGGGACCTGGTGGGTGAATTCGAATACCTGGTTCAACATCGACATGGCGTGACGTATCGCAAACGGGATAGCTGGCATTTCGAGCTCGTTTTCTGCGAGGAGAGCGATTATATGTTGGAAGGTGCGATGACTGTCAAAGAGATGTAGCATGTCGGAAAAATAGTATGGCGTCCATTTTAAATTGAGCCAGTCATCCCAAGCAAGCTTCAATGGTCCAGAATTAGGTTGCCTGAAAGTTTCAGCGACCATTGTATAGATCGCGTTACTTTTAGGACCCCACATATACGAGTATGGCATAAGCGCTCGTAACAGATTGCCTGATGTATCCGGCGCTAAGGTTTGTCGAACATCCTCCGAGAGCATGGATAGCAGTGTCTGGATTGCCACTGTGTTGAGGTTGGACGGAGGGGGGATGAAAATAAAAGACACGCCTGATGGGGGAGGCCTGATATGATAGACCAAGCTTAGCTGTCGCACAATCGTACTGATCTCCGGGTCGTCCAGCTCGTAAGCTTCGCGATCGCGCAGCAAACCCAGAAGACCGTAGACAAGAAGAGGTTCTGCATCTCGGGCTCTAGCATCACCCAGAGAATAATAATGCAAGAATATGAGCCCGGGAGATTGAGACGCATTAAGACTTGGTGTGGCCAATTCGGCTGGAAATAGGCGCGCAAAAATGAAAGCAAAGGACGCAAGACAGGTTGCGATGGCTGGACGAGCCTGTCCTAGTGACGCTTGGTCCAACTGATTCAATAATCTTATGAGCGCGAGAGGGTATAAGGCCCGGTCTCTTGGTGCAAGCCTGCGCATCCAGAATTGCGCTTCAGCGGAGATCTTATCAATCACAGCGACGAGCCCGACGGGGTGCAGGGCAGACTCGGATGTGATGTGTCGATCAAGCATGGCTAGCGCTTCTTTGAGTATGCCGGGAGGAAGCTGGCCAGCGTGTGAACGCATTGCCCACCAAGTACTGACGCCTGAAAGCCCGAAAGCGGCGAGATTAGGGCGGGTGCGACCAAGATCATATTGTAGGCTATGAGGGGGTAAGTGATCAACCAAAATGAAGGCCAAGGCGGCTTACCATTGATATGCTCGTCGAATGGCGAAACCACCACCAGGTCCCTGCCTCAAAACATGCTCGACCATGTCGATATGCTTCCTGTCTTTCATGAAAAACTCTAGGGCTCGCCCATACAACGATGCTACGTCGGCTGAACTTGGGTTCGTCAGGAACGAAAATCCCGAGTGGGGGTGTGAGATGAAGCAGCCTCGGAATCTTTGAGAGAGGAGTGTGTGGGCACCACAATCCAAGAGTGGCTTGGTTGGTAGACGGTAATCGGCTCCAGCAATAGCCTGAAGAGCTGTGTCGACGGAACGAGTATCTTGAGAATTGGCAAGCAGCCAGCTTAAAGCGCGGCTCGTGAGGTGGTCCATGATTGAGTCGGAGTTTGGTTCGCCAGAGGTAGGGTTGTGTTCGGCTCTCCGACCATGATGGCGCTGATGTTCGCCGGAAAAGATGAACCAGAGATTGAACTTGATGTTGGCTATGACGCCGCGGGGGTTAACCACCTGCTTGGCTGCTTCAACACAGTTGTGCGTTATCGTAGTCCTTAGCCACTTTAGGTTACCCGGAGATGCTTTTAGGAACTGGGAGAGTGGGGTGTTGTACGGGCATAGCTCGAAGGCAACGGGTAATATTGTCGTGAGCGAGTAGAATATGGCGGTAGTCGCCGTCGTTGCAATAACTGGAGCGGCGACACCAACGTGGGCATCCCACAGATTAATAATGAGGCCGACAAAAAATAAAACTGCCGCGCGTTTAGTAAACCAGAAGTTACGTTTAGGCAAAAAGGACTAACATAGTGACAAATGAATTAGCGTAGGCAAAAAAGCAAGTATTTCTGGCATTCTCCAATGTTCCAGCTCTTCTAGACGTCGCTGTCGAGCCCGGGCTTGTACATGAGGTTGCCCCAAGCGACCAGACATGTAGGAGTAGCACCACTGTTTGGCTAGCATTACAACAAGTGAGACCGAAACGCTCAGAGCTAGGGATAGAAACCATAGTGCGTTGATCCAGATAGCTGAGGCAGGAGGCGAAAAAGCAGCAGGGTTCGAGTTGGCATTCACGAGGGCTGTGCTCGACCCATTTGACATTGCACGAAGTAGTTGAGTGATTTCCAGGAGTGCATTTGCTGAGGTTTGACTTGGGTCTGGTTGCAGATTCTTGAAACTTTCTACAACAAACCTGCATATCGATCAGACATGACAGTCGGGATGTATAATGTGTGCGAAACTTACGTTGTCGATACAGCGGAAAATAGTGCCGTCTATGCAGTGCGGTGAGTACGGAACTACCACCCTGGCAGGTGGTACTTACGAAAACTATCGCACAGCGTGAGTCGAAAATTGACAGTAGTGCCGCTCGAATTGACGGATGGCGGGCTTACTTAGCATTACATCTAGTGACCTGTGAAATGTCAAAATAGAGTTGGGGCGAGATTGGTAATACTCGCCTGTTCCAGCCGTCCACCATCTCTTCGTCCCACATCTCAGCTTCTTTAACGTAGGTCGGCCATATTCGCGCGTCTGGGCTCAGCTCAGCACCGTACTCATCGAATCCAGCTCTCGGTGCGTCTAGACGCTAGGTTCGTAGTGTTACTGTTAGAACCAACCACCGTGGTACGAGTACCGTGGCTGGCTACCTACCTTCGTTCCTAAACGGGCCTCAGCTGAAGGTTGGAAGTTCGGTTCAGGATCTGTTTCCTGGACATCCATTGGGACCTCCCCCACATCGTCTTGCTACAAAAAAAAAGGCGGTTAGGGGTAGGATGCTTGGCTTTCTTTCTTGGGACGCAGAAATACATACTACGCTTGGGGCACTCTGGGACGAAATACTTCGATCATTGTATCCATCCTGACTTGAAGAGTTTCGGTTGGATTTGTTGCTCGGGTGAGGTAGCATAAGTCAAGGTGGTGGTTGAGTTGAGGGCGGGCAGAGTAAGACCGATCAGGGTCACACAGACTTGTTACAGCGTTACAAATCGAGTCAAGCGCTTGACGCACCGCCACCTTCGTTACAGTTCTCATCCAACCACCGCCAGCGGGATAATGTCCACTGAGTGGAACTCCACTCACTTTGTTGCGCCACCCCACCTCCTCTTCCAATATCTGATACTGGTCCCTCGCAAAGCACACCCGAAAAATATGACCGGCTTCCCCCGCCGCCACCCTTGCACCCGACACTTGCTAGACGCCGTACCCCAATACCTCCAGTGTCGAATCCGTGGTATCCTGAACCGCTCTCCTGCATCTCGGAGTGAATCTTTGGCACCACCACTACCTCAGCTTTCGCCCCGCCTCACTCGGGCTCCCGCTCGCTCTCACCCGCTCTCTCCTGTGCGCACGCCGTCTTGCTCGCGTACACCTATGCCCACGCTCGTTCGCAGTACTTGCCCAGTAAGCCCCGCCCAGCGTCGTTACCCTGGCGCTCACTGCTACTCATCCGCCTGCGCTCGCCCGCCCGTTTCCACTCTCCACGCGCACGCCCTAGTTCCCTCTCGCTCTTCGGTCGCCCGCCTGCGCCGGCGTCGTTGGCCGCCCTTTGCCCGCCGCCGCTCGCTCGCTCGCCCGCCCTCGCCCCGCCTCGCCCGCTCATTCTGCCGCTGTGTCGCGCTCTTTGGCATGCGCACGCCGTCGCTCACCTGGCCCACTCCCGTCTCTTGCCCGATAAAGGCCCCTCTAATGTGTTTGGTGTAGTATGATGAGATTCTCAAGGCGGATTGCTCGCGGTCTTTTCAAGGACCTACATTTGTGGGTGAGTGGGGCTTGCTTGCTGTACGCCTTGTTCCCCATAGCCGAATGACAATCTCGTGACTGTACGACACAATACATAATTTGGCTGCTAAACTACATAGAACTTGAGTCGTCGGCGAGCACACAAAAACAGCAGCATAGAGTGCAGCATACATTGCAGCACGTGTTGGCTAAAAGCCTCGGAAGTCCCGCTACACCTACCAGAATACCGATCATGACTCGCACCAAAACATTTTCCCTGACTACTGATCGGATCTCATCATCTACAGAAATTGCGTTCAGTAAAATGGCCACTCAAGGCGGTATGGATATCTACGCACAACGAATCATGTCTTGCAAGGTCGTACGTGCCGCATCAACCAGCCTCCACGACATAGCATAGCTCCATCTCAATCTGTAGATTTGCTTGATCACACCAGATTCAATGAGAGCTGCGCGGGCTGCATCTACCCAACTCATCGCTGTGAGCTAAAAATTGGCGTGTGAATTCTAGAGCACTTACTGTTGCCGCTCAAAATCCTTGTCAACTCGAACGCTTGTTCAATAACCTCCTCCATACCTTGAGATGAAATTTGTCCGAAGAACCTCGATTGAGTATCTAATAAGCATTATAAAAGAAATAGAAAGACCTTGTTGGTGGAAGGGATCCCTTTTGAGTCCCCGTTTAAATAGTTTGAATAGGCGAGCCAACCGCTGGACGACGCCTTTGTCGTGCATTAATTGAAGGTAATGATCTGGCGACGGTTTCAGCGGGGCCATTTAAGAAATCAAAGGTACATACCGTCCCCTGCTTGCGCAATAAGCCCACTTATTGCACCTCGGACCAACCATCTATCCTGATCATCCATCATCTGGACAAACGAGGGGACAAACGAATCTCCAATATCTCGGTCAGGTACTTGATAGTTGATCCTCCCCAATATGGCTAATATAATATCTCGGTGACGACCTTCCCTTGCGGTTGAGATTAGTTTGTTGATAAACGCTTGTTCGGCACCCATCGCTGCAACGTTCCTCTGAATAAGTGCCTTGGTCCCATGAACAGTTGGGTGTACTCACAGACCGATGCCAATACCTTTGCAACACCTAGTGCAGCCTCCGCCACTTCGTCTTGGTCTGAATCGAGTAGCGCAGCAAGCTCCGACGATACATTGAGGGACAATTGGCTGTCTTGGGTGCCTAGAAACCGGACATTAAGTGAAAAAAGGTAGTTCCCGAGGTGTCCTCACTCTGGCCCAGAAGTTTCCTGATGAGATCGCACGCTTTGATTACCACCTGAGGATTCGTTTCCTTCAACAACTGGACGATTTGTTCCAATATACCTCTCTGAGCTAAATTTTCACGAACGCTTCCTGATATCGCGAATAAGGAATCAGAAAGATAGACCGCGCAAGAGAGACGGCATACCATATTTGCGTGCGAGGACATTTAGGATTTCCAGAGCTACTGGATCCTCGGACATCAAACCGTATAAGCGCTCAATGATGCGACCGGCATTCGTTGGCACAGCTCCCAGTTCAGCAGGGACTAGCAGACCGAGCCTCGAGATAAATTCAATCAGAGGTAGGGTTTTCGGGTGCTGTTCGTTGATCGTAATCTCAACTAAATTGTCGACCATCGCGGGGGTAATAAGGTCAATGATCCGGCTGTCGTAGTATAAAGCAAGCCTGGAGGCTTGAAGCACTGTCGCGAGGGTAGACGCCACAATTTCATTCTGGGTTTCACTCTGGGTTTGATCCTGGAGTTGGCCCCAAAGTAACGGAAAAAAATTGTGGCCGACGATTATGCGCGCGGATTGCTCTACCAACATGTACTCAATAACCAGCAACAAGGAGTAAGCTATTTCTTACGGTTGTGGCCCAAATTTTTCAGAGCTCGGAATATTGGAATGATGATATCATGATCCTTGACCGTCAGTAAGGACATGATTTGTTGTATTAATTCGTCCCGGTGGTGATTTGAAAAATGCCCTGTCGCAGTGGGTTGTTCCTCCCCACCTGGGTGAATATGTGTTAACACCACTTACTGTTCGGATCGAAACTTGCAACTATGTCCAGCGCGTTCTTCACCACAACTACTGCAGAAGCGGCGTCTTCGACTCGCGTGAACGGCGAACACCATATATGCATTTCTTGGCAGGACTCACCCTTTTCCCCACTTCGTGCTCTCCCTATGATATCGGGTGAAATTAGCGACAAGATAACCTGGGCTTTCTCCGAGTCCCCTGAGAAGGTCGCCTGAAATTGCTCTGCGGAGTGCTGGTTACAATGTGCACTATTTTGCTCAGAAAAGTCCTGAGATCTACCTACCCAGTTTCATTGTGGCCAGTACCACGTCGGTGGCGATGACAGCTAGTTTATTTGAACGATGAACTTGTCGTATGTATTTCAGGCCCCATCGAGCTGTCGGTTGTCACTCATTAATATCGAAAGATAGCGAAAAGGCACGATACCTTTCTCAGGCGGCTCAACCCGGCTATTAGGTTTTGGTTTGAACGATTGTAAAGCCTTTGAAAGCAGACCGCCGGCCCCTGAACGAATGGATAGTCACAATGAAACCATTTAACAGGAGACTTTGGCGAACCTGCTGATGGATCGGGGGTAGCCCATTCTCGTAACAGGGCAAAAACAGGAGTACTATTCCATGTATAACCTTTCAGAGGGCGGATGAATATCATACATTTTGCCCAACAGGCTTGGGACTAACCGGAAAGCGGAATGACTCGGACCTCTGTGTCAAGCTGGCGTTCTGAAAAATTATGGGTTTAGGCGTGTGACCGGCAGTCAAGAGGCTACATACTACGCGGCTCTATAACGGATCGAATGATTTGTTCAGCCTTGGTGTAATCGTGGTTAAGCACGAGATCGTGGAGAAGTTCTGGCCCTCCATGGTGCCATATCAGCTCGGGGTCGCCTTGAGTTAACACAAAGCTTAGTACACGCAATGGATAGGCGTTTCGGCATAAATAGTACATACCACTATCTGTGGTGTAGCCGTGCAGTCGATCAAGCCAGGTATGGGAAGTATCTTTATTGCGCCACTCCTTGATCAGGTCTATCGCAGTGATGAGGGTCTGTCCACCCTCCCAGCCGACAGCCCCAAACGGCATGGTTGGTTTTTGTTGGAGCAAATCCTGAGGATTAAGCTTTGGTATACATATCCCGGTGGTCGACTTAGCCCATTCTAGCCTGCTGTGATCTTTCCGTCTTACTGACGCCTTAGGCAGGTAGTTATAGCGTGGTTGAGTTTGATTTCCAGCAGCACCTTCCTCTTGACCCAGTCTAGCGCTCACAGTCCAGTGAATAAACTGGCCAGGTAGCACCTTCCGACCTCGCCCCCGATGCGGCCGCCTGGAGTCGAGATAAGCCACGTGCTAGACTCAGGGAGTAGAGCTACGTTACCGAGTTGTTGAACTCTTGCCTTGGGTGTCGTATGACCTTCTCGATATTGGCAGGTCTTCAAATATCCACCATGCCCGCCGCAAGGATTCCGTAATGTCAGTGTTCGGGATACAGGCTTTCTCCTCGTGCGGCCGTATGAGAAGGCCCTGTGCCAAAGCCTCCTTCAGCATCCATCTCAATGGTTCCACCCCGAGGTCAAGACTCCTGTTCGGTTGGTTTCCCCCCCCGCTGGTGATTACGTACTCAGTCGTGGTTCATCGCGGGACCATTGGTGCTCACATGTCTGAATGGGTCCCAGCAAACCACACCTCCTTCTTGGTACCTCCTTTTTTTGGAGAGTCTACCACGAATTCTGGCAGGAACCGAGCTCGGCGTTCGTCGAGTGCCAACGCATGACGGGTGTGAGTGATATGCCCACATCGGTCAGTCATGGGGAGTATATCGCGGAGAAACAGCCCGATTGACGAAACCGTGTCCCTGAGCCGAAGTGAGTCAGAATGATGACGAAAGCGCAACAAAAAATGGAATAGTTGTACCAAGCGCCGAGAAAGTGGAGATGATCCACCTGTCGCGAAAAAGTCTCTTTGAATGTTTTTACCTCAGGGTCATTTCTGGCGTATAGTTCCCATGCACTATTTTGGAGTCAATAATAGTTCGCAAAGTAGGGTAGAAATCATACAATGGTATCTGTTTTACGTTTCCAGCGGCGATTAGGCCCACCTAGTAGAGCGGACCCGTATGAGTAGATGTGATTTAAGAGCCTAGTGGCGAGTCTGGCACACCGTCTCAATCATCGCAGCCAAGCATCGGACCTGGTAAGCCCCTCGAGAGAAACCTAGATCTGATATAAGGATAGAGCAAGGCAACCGCGCCAGCCATAAGCGTACCAAACAGGAATATTTTATCGTTGTGTTGGTAGTTATCGGATAACCAGCGGTACGCCTGCATTATATCTTCTTGAAAGTTCCTTAGGGATTCTTTGATAAGCATAAGCATGACCAAAACCGATGCAGAGCATACCAGCCCACAGCCATATCTATGGTCTTCAACGCAGCGTTCCCGAAGTGTGCGTAGGGCTTGGCATAGGTTCCGATGCCACTTGCATAATAGGTAAGTTGCCCATCATCCTTCTCGAGCTGCTTATAGAGTTCGACTACGTTGGTGCTCTAAACCAGGTTGTGAGTGGGGAGAAATGTGTGAGTGGCGTAGAACATATGGACTAATGACCTTTTTAGAAAATTTATTTGATGTCCCGTCGATGCAGACTACGAGGTTCTTAGTTTTGCCTGTCGTTGGCGCTACTTGGGTTGGGGCGGGGGCCTTCTTGGGGGGGTACCCAGACGATGAAGAAGCAATCTGCCCATCTGGATCTGGTGTTTGTAAAGTGACGGCGGGCGTGTCGCTCATGTGAAGAAAGGAATTAGCGTATTGGACGTATTTGAGAAGGGGGAGTTCCTATCAAGATATGCTGCCATAGCTCTGCTTTATTTGCGCAAAAAGGCTCAGCTCAGAGGGGGTGCATGACCGATGAGCAGACAGCGTCCTGATGCACGCCTGTAGCGCGTTTCGCTTTGGACGCGCTATTTGATCGAGGGTAAGGCTGCAGACAGTTGCTTCTGTCAACTGTCAGTATTTTTGCTGGGATTTTACCCACAAGACGCAATAATAGCCGCTTCTGGCTGAGATCCAGTCTGCCACTTTTGGAATAACCTTCAATTCCTCAGCAAAGTCCGCTGGGTTTCGTAAACCGTCCTGAGCAATCACGAGCCGGGGAGCACCAGGGAGCACCCAGGAGCACATTGTACTGGGAGTACCAGGGGGCACCACCTGGCGCTTCCTGCTCCTAACCTCTAGCAGCTACAGGATCCCTCTTCTCCGTCTTCAACGTGGCCTGTGCTCACGAGGACTCCCAACCAATCATGACCCGTATGCTCCTTTGTGGCCTTTCAAGAAACCTTGCACTCACGAGCAACCTCCGCGCTTGTGAACCAAGGCACATGTTCCTCACGTCAACGTGTTTACTTATCCCTCTGCCGCATTACGGCTGATAGACAAACCTCATGGATCTCTTGGGATCGACACATCCCAAGTTGCTGGGTTTTGTTCGATAGGGACCTATCAGAGACTTAAGGTTTTCTCAACGTAATTCGCCGTGTAGTTGGCTGCACAATTCACATAGCCCACTTAGACAGCGCTCATGAATGCTGAGGTGCTCGTAAGCATTTCCACACGTGCCCCATAGTACTGTCGGCTTGGTTAAGCTGTACCCTTCGGTCGCCCACCAATTATTTTGGTCCGAGCGATAACATCTCACGAACGAAGGTTAAATTGAGCCTCAAGTACGGATGCTCCGGTCCCTGTTTCACATATGAGGAAGTTTAACTCCGACCACGCAGTTCCAATCTAAACAGCTGTGGCGTTGTTCGCCTCCTAGTACGGCACCAACAACACGAGGATGTCCAGCGCTTCGGGTCATTCCGGGTGTAGGGGTCACCTAGCTCAGAAACGGGCTCCTAACCGCACCAATAAGGAGGTTGCAAGTTTTACTAGAGTCCAAAGTTATTGCAAGTCTCTTTAGTTCACCCCGCCATTATCATTGTCGATCTTCTACAATGGGTACCCGTGGTTGCGTGGGCCGTTTATGTGCATATACCGTGGACACATAGTCAAGGTTGCCCTGGAAGTTCCAGGTGTTTGGGTCGCTAAAACGTGTTCGGAGAGCGTAGGTTCTGGGTTTAGGGTGCGATTTGGCGCTCAATGGTTGCATCGTGCAGTGAGTGAGGTCCTTCGGAGCTTGGTGTCAAATGCGATGTCCATCAGGAAAAAAATCCAAGGGTAATTTGGCCTGGATTATTAGGTACCCTTCGTAATCTCCGCTAAAGTGCTGAATCCACTATTTTGGGGACTTTTATTGGCGTTTACTTCGCTTTAGAGCGGTTTAGAAGGCCATTAGAAGCGATTACAAAGGTACCCCACTAATACTTCAGGGATTAGTTTAACAGTTTTGGCGTTTTTTGCTGATGCCCCTCGAAGCTACGATAGTGAGTGGGTGACTTGCCAGACAACTCATATCGAGAGAGGGGGGCCTGTAAGCATGTGACCAGGTAGAATATAAACAGTAGAGAGAATAAATATGAGAAGTGGGTTTGGAAGTGGGTTGGCCTGGCGCGGGCTAGGAGGAACGAGCGTATGTGCAGGTAAGGTAGGATAAGATCTGTGGAGGTTAGCACATGCAACCTTCACACAATGGCAGCAGCCTACTTAGGTATATGCGGGTGGCAACGCGATGGCTACTCTACACAAGAATTAGGGGCTCTGCATTCGGAAGATTTGGCCCAGGTTTACAAGCACCCTTTGTCATAAACGAGCACGGTGAAATAGTGAACGCTCATCGGCAAGCTAGGACTTGAGTTCACTCTGTGGGTTTATCTTTTGGGTCCAATTCTTTCGTAGCCAGCTTTAGCTTAGTAATCAATATGAGTCTAAACAACTCTTCCAAAGGAGCATAAATTGATTTGGGGGGGTTGGTTCCGGGCAATGCTTCTCTTCTAGTCATTTAAGGATCAAGTACGGGTTTTGAAAAGCATAGTTAATTACACGGGTAGGTTTGGCCATGATTAACGTGTCAACAGCGGTAGTAATAGCAAGAGCGAAAGCGGACCCAGTGTACACTAAATCGGGAGAGGCAAGTTACCTACAGGAAGGCATTTCAACAGTTGTATGCGTGAGTAATTCGGCAGCGTGCCAGAAAACCCAAGGGTTTCGGGTGTTGGTTGGCCGACATGTATCCATCACATACTGCATTATCATCCTCTTCATCGTGAAATACCGGCCACACACGCAATTGCAGTGGTTACCATCATGCAGCGATCCAAATAGCAGTTCCCTCAAGCAAACGGGGTGAGATATGGACGAAAATTGTCAACCTGGTGAACCAACTATCCTGCCAGATAATGAAACTACAGTCTTTCGAACATAATAACTTATAGGGTATTACACATCTTGAGCTGCCAAAGCCCGCCTCGTACGATACTGCAAAAGATTATCCAGTCTCTCTAGCACGTAATCCAGTCGACTGGCACGCAGTAGCAGGGCTAGGACCCCACTACACATTACGTCTAGTGACCTGTGGGGTGTCAAAAATAGAGTTGGGGTGAAATTGATAATACTTGCCTGTTCCAACCGTCCACCATCTCTTCGTCCCATATCTCAGCTTCTTTAACGTAGGTCGGCCATATTCGCGCGTCTGGGCTCAGCTCGGCACCGTACTCGTCGAATCCAGCTCTCGGTGCGTCTAGACGCTAGGTTCGTAGTGTTATTGTTAGAACCAACCACCGTGGTACGAGTACCGTGGCTGGCTACCTACCTTCGTTCCTAAACGGGCCTCAGCTGAAGGTTGTAAGTTCGGTTCAGGATCTGTTTCCTGGACATCCATTGGGATCTCCCCCACATCGTCTTGCTACAAAAAAAAGGCGGTTAAAAATAGGGTGCTTGGCTTTCTTTCTTGGAATGCAGAAATACATACTACGCTTGGGGCACTCTGGGACGAAATAGTTCGGTCATTGTATCCACCCTGACTTGAAGAGTTTCGGCTAGATTTGTTGCTCGGGTGAGGTAACATAGGTCAAGGTGGCGGTTGAGTTGAGGGCGGGCAGAGTGAGACCGATCAGGGTCGCCCAGACTTGTTACAGCGTTACAAATCGGGTCAAGCGCTTGACGCACCGCCACCTTCGTTACAGTTCTCATCCAACCACCGCCAGCGGGATAATGTCCACTCGCTTTGTTGCGCCGCCTCCGCCTCCTCCTCTTCCAACATCTGATACTAGTCCCTCGCAGAGCACACCCGCAAAATATAACCGCCTTCCCCTGACGCCACCCTTGCACCCGACACTTGCTAGACGCCGTACTCCAATACCTCCCAGTGTCGAATCCGTAGGTGCTCTGAACAGCTCTCCTGCATCTCGAAGTGAATCTTTGGCACCACCACTACCCCAGCGGCCCTCACAAATTAACCAACAAAACTTGCTAGCCTTGGATACCCAGTCCTCTCCGGCCAATGCCTTACCACAGTCTGTGCTGTTAGACACACAATTCAGTGACCTTGACTCAACGTATACCCAATCTAATTCGAATGCATCATTAGCATCTTATCAAGCCCCTGGTACCCCCCTTTTACTTGTTACTCCGGTTGGAGCTGCCAGCGCAGACAATATCTCCCATCAGTCATCCTTGCGAGCAGGCATATTACCGCCATACGCCTCCCAGTCTGTGCTACCAACGCAAATGTACGCTAAACCCCCAGAGCACCCGAATGGCGCCCATGCACAACCTTCCAGTCTTGACACCAGCGCATCGGGCCTACACTACCGTGATGTCCTCACAGAAACACCGGCTCAACGTGTTCCCTCGCCACCCATTCACCCTAGTCGTCAACCATCGCTTTCTCCTTCCTTCATTAACTTGCCGGTTCCTTCTCATCCCTCCCTCAGACATCGCGCTCAATCTAACGGAAGTGACCGTGGGCTCGATACTCCAACCACCCGACCGGCTACCCTGGAACGCTCCCGAAGGGGAAGCGGAACCTCCCTTCTCACGCTCAAAAATGAGAACTTGACGGACGAAGATCTCCGTAACATGTACGACGCAGAAGAAGTTGAGCGTTATCTCCGGCTGTTTGCATCAGTGAGTCAACAGCTATATATTTCTCACTTGTCCCCCTAACGTACTCCCAGCGAGTAAACGAGGTCACCTTGCACCCTGATCACGCAGATGCGTCGGTTCCTGCTCAAATACCCGCTGACGAAGAAGACTGGGTTTCACTGTCCTCGCCCCCACCGGCACAATCCCTGGAGCCTACCCTCCCACCGAACTTGCAATCACCCAGCACCCCATCTGAATTTATTGCTGCCTTGATTTGTCCTTACATCTCTCAAGCCCCACCCCCGCGACCCAAACGTAGATTCAAGCTCAACCGTGCAGCAAACTCGGCTCAGCGACTCTACCTAGCCATATATCCCACATATGTTCCTCCGCTCATACACCTTACCCGACTCTCTCTGTGGCGCGACCCCAAGAAAAGTGGGCTTTGGTGTGCGGTCTTCTGGGCTGCATGGGCTGCAGGCTTGCTAACGCCGCTCATCCTGGGTCGGATCCTGTACGCCTTGTTCACAGGTGGGACTGTAACCCGGCAGGAGATTAGGCAGAGAAGGGAAGCCGCGAGGGAAGCAGAGGCGCTGGGACGAGCAATCCGAGGCGCAGTGCCTGGGATGGGGGTGTCTGGCGACTTAAACATATGGGACGTCGCCAAATTGGTCAGGGGGATCGGAAGGAAGAAGCAGAAAAAGGCCAAGACGGCAATGGCAGAGATCAAGCAGGACGAAGAAGAAGAGGTCGTAGTTGGCGCAGAGAACGGCACAGAAGACTCAGAAGATTGGAAACTTTTATTGGTCGATGTTGCAGACGAACTTTCCGATCTTCACGAACGTGTCAAAAAGTGCGTCCTCTAGTTTTAATTTGCAGCCGTTCACTCACTGATCCAACCGTTGCCAGTATATTCCTGCATCGTCGCCCTGCGTCTACTCGATTTTATACCATTGCGCTCAGCATCCTCTTCATTGGTAGCCTCTTCATTCAGAACACCTCTAAGCTGATCACCCTTACCCTTGGCCTCGCCTTCTGGTTCCTACCGCCCATCGTAAAGCATCTGCCGACGCCCCCACCCGCATTTAAGGACGCTCCAACGGACGCAGAGGTTGCGATAGAGCTTATCACTCAACGTGTAGCAAGGGGCGAGAGGGTCGTGCCCGAACGAATACCTTGGCGGAAAAAGGACCGGGCTGACACTAAATCAAACGCAAGCGCGTCCAACGTAAACCTGACAGACGCCCCGACCATCCAGTCCCCCTTGACGACAGCCTTTCTCCCAGGATCTGACGAGAGCGAAGATGAAGCCGCGTTTGTTATACCGAACCAAGTGGGGGAAGTGACGGTGCCGCCGGAAGACAGACTCCGAAAGGGGGCCGTGCGCGCGTGGAACTGGCTGGGGAAGACGAAGCAGCTTATGGACCAAGTGAGAGGTGTGGAGGGCCGAGGGACTGTATATGCTTCGCCTGAACAGAGTGAGTCCACAAGTTTGAACTTAAGCTTGCAGAAATAGTAATATATATGGCCGTCGATAGGCTTCCCCGCTCAACACCACTCCCGTCCCGGCATGCTAATAATCTCATCTACCCTTCTCACCTTCAGTCCGCTGTTTGCATCGTCCACTCCTGCCGTTCCGTCTCCCACAAGCAGTGTCATCAAAGTGGACACCGAGCACCTGCGTGGGGTGAAAAAAGTCTCGCCAGGTGGACTAGTCATACGATATGTGAAGGGGTCAGAAGTCGTAGAGGAGCGATTCTTGTTGGTTGTTGGACGGGACCAGGCTTTCGCGACGTTGGTTGGGTGGGGTGGTGCACGATGGAAACATGTATAGTGGTTCGAATAACTGTATCCCGGAGTTTGACTATATCATGCAATGCACATAGAAGACTTTCGTTGAAAACCGGAAGGTCGTTAAGCTTTGTGAAGGCAAACTGTCAATTGTAAACGAGATATATAGATAGGGAGGATTACTGTCCCACGTGACTATATGCGCTCCCCATTCAGCATTTAGGAGGCGTGCCCTGAGCTTATCCGAAGGGATTGTATAGAAAAAAGTCTGCATCCGTAATAGGGGTGCCCGAGCCCTTGTTCAGCTAGGGGTATAAGAGACCGACTGCCAGCTCATCAGGCTCCCCCCAACCACCACCCCTCGGACGACGACGAATACCGACCTACAAGATGTTCTTCTTTGTCCCACTTCTCGTAATCACGACGCTTATGCAGGCTATTATCCCGGGAGCACCAACCCCGGAGGCGCTTGTACCCATTGATGCGGCTGCTCGCGGTGCCGATGTGTCACTGTGAGTTTCCGAGACATTCCGCTGACTCTTTCTCAACATCCAAATTCTCTAGCTGGATTCTTCAGCAATGCCCTTCTACGGCGGCCACCATCACGGAGCTCGAAATCGCTCTTCAGCTCGGGTCGTCCAACGCGCTGGTCTACTCGGCACCCCTTGGACTTCACATTTTGCGGTCGTCTCCTACAGCACGCGCATGGGGGCACACCCTAGTCACCTACGTCGACCGCCTCCTATCTGCCTCGGGAGTCAAGCTTACCTTTCCCCGGCACTCGACTCGTCACGCGTACGCGCCTAGACTCGGGGCACTGCCTAATGGAACGTCGGTGGACTGGCGCGTTGGAAATTATTGGCCTCCTTATGTCTACCTGGCGCCGCCCTCGCCCAAACCCATCCTGTCTCTACCCGCCCCTAGAATCGTCTTGTCATTACCGGCCCTGGAGCCAACCCGCACTCTGCCAGCTCGCAAGTCCATCCTCATGCCACCCCTAGTCAAGGCCTATCCCGCTTCCGAGATCGTCCCTAGCTTGTCCGCTCCCAACTTCAAGGAGCCCGCCCTGCCTTCCCCCTGTCCCGTGCCTTTCCGCGTGAGGATCGCCTTTGTGGTTCCCCCTGTGTCGCTGGCATCAGACCCAGCGTCCATCTCCACGACTACACGAGGCTTTTACCCGGTCTCAGCCAAGCCCATTATTCAAACTACGGGCAAGTGGCACAACCACCTCGTTATGGCCGGTTTGGTTGTGTTGACTCTAGGTTGGTTGCTCACGTGTTCGACGCTGATGTGACTGACCACCATGCTGCAGGTTTCCATTTGGCGGCCAGCGGTTTATTCGAAGGTCTCGTCCGACACTTGGTCGGAGCAAACTGCCCTTTGGATGATGGTACGTATTATGAACCTCTGCACGAAGAATTTTTGGCGACCGACATCTGATTCTAAAATTAACTCTAGGCGACCGCGACGGACTGGAACATACTTTGGACCCCTTTGGCGAACTGGACACTAATATCTTCAGCACGAAGCACTCTGGGATGCTTGGAGGACTCGCCCCAGACATGTATGGGTTCTGCGACCAACCTGGACCTGCCAACGCTGCTTTCGGTAACGGTATGCAGTATAAATTCATACATGTTAGATATTACTGACTGCAGTCCAACTCTAGCAATTCCGGACGAACACAACCAGCAAGAGCAGGCTTTGGATCCCTTCGACAAACTGGAAATCGATACGTCTGACGTGGTGCGCTCTGGGAGGCTCAGCGGACTTGCACCTGACCTATTCAGGTTTTGCGACCGACCTGGACTCCCAGATGCTGCCCTGGAAGACACATTCGACGACCCACTTGGACCGGCGAGGACAACCAGAGGAATGGCTGGAGATGGTGTTCGGGAGGAGTTACTAGTACCAGAGGATGCGCGGGTGGAGACCGTGGAGGCTGAGAGGGCGAACGAGACGGACGGCGCGACTGCCTCGCCTGACATCGCAGTTGACGATGCGCCAGCTATGTTATCGGAGGGCGTACCTGGACCAGACGATACCTCCGGCCAACCTGACAACACGGCCCACAACACCATCGGCCTGCCGAGGAGCCCATGGGGTCCATTTTGTCGAGAGGGCTTTGTTTGGTCGGACGAGGCAGAGGTGTTGGAGACCAACGATACCATGACCATGGTCAACACGACCAGCCAGATAATGGGTCTCCAACCCGAACTCGAACGCGAACCTGGCCCATCCAGCCTCGAGCCCAAACGCGAAGGGTCTGAGCAACGTGCGCAACGTGTAGGCTCTGGTACATCGTCGAGCCGATGGGCCCCGCGGAGCGACGGTGGTAGGAGGGGAGGGTATCGTGAAGGGCAGGGTAGTGGAAACCGCGGAGAGCGGGGCGGCGGGTTGAATCGTGGAGGCTGGAATGTGGCGAGAAGTGGAGGATACGACGGAAGAGGCGCGCATAGTGGCGGGAGGGGCGGATACGGGAACGGGAGCACAGGGAATGGAGGTGGCGGGAGCTATAGGGGTGGCGGAAATGGAGGTGCGGGTAGGGATGGTTGGAGCGGTGATCGGAAAGAGTCCAAGTCCTCATATTTCTTCAAGCTGAGGCAGGAGCGAAAGGACGCGGTTCGAGAGGCCGCAAAGAACTAGAATCAACGAGGCGGCCTTACGAAGAAGGCGATGGCGACGGATCGATACCCCCAGCAGCAGCAAGCATACCCTGCCGGCGACGACGACATTCCCCCTTTACTCCCTCTTCATATCGATGTGAGCTTATTGCTGCGTGCGTGTGCTGCGTTGCTAGCCCCAGGGCCACCCGTTACTGCTGGTTCGGTAACGGGGGGGCTAGCGATGCATGTGCGACACAAAGTGCGAGTGAACGTAGATGTGACCTCGAGCTTGGTCAACTCGAGGTTAGTGTCCAGTCAGCTCTCGGCCTGGCACTACGGGGAGGCATTGCTCAGTTCCTCGTCGCTCGCCACGCAACCCACTACGCAGTATTCGTATTCACTTGCTGTTGGGTTCCTAACCTCGCCTTCCACCCGAATCGCCCCACTCCTGTCGACTCGTACTCGCCTTTTCTGATTATCCCTTATCCTGAACGATGTTTCCACTTGGTATGTCCATGGGCTCGTTGTGAATGAATCATGTATTAGCAGATACGTAGGGTGTCTATACCCCTGTTTGAATAAGACTAACTCGAAAACATGATTGGTTGGCTTTACTTGTTGCCGCATTGAATTGCGAAATGGATATATACACATATATGTGCCCATCGAAGCTGACGCATTCATTGTATAACAGGATCCGGGAGAAGTTGCTGTAAATTTCGCTCAGTTAGACAAGCCAGTACAGGATTAGGCCAGGATATTATATTGGACAAATTTGAAGCTGTCGGGCTGTTACGAGGCTAGTTGTACAAACTAGGACTGTGGATTATAAAGCCCGTAGCTTGCGAGCGAGCGACATTTTTGAACGAGGTGACGTTTGTGGCTGGTAATTGAAGAGCACTGCCAGCCTCGCCGAAAATAGGTCAGTTGGTCCTAGAAGAGTACCAGCGTTGTAAGTTAATAGTTGTTCTGCCAAACCAGTGGTAAAACTTGCACTTGGAACCGCTCTCTGGATTGGGGTCCAAGTCGTACGCAAAATAGACCATGCCGAGATGAGCTCTAAGTAAAACCGCAGCTCCCTCATCAGATACGACCTGATTATGGATTGCACCATACACCTTTGAGCGTATGAGATTCGCCAGCGGTCGGGTGGGCTGCGTTTTGTAAGACATGGCCAATAAACCAAGCCAACGTCGAGGGGATCTCCGACTCGAGAGACTGAGAGGGCATGCGACCGAACAAACTAGCGAAGTAAATTGAGCTTCAGGTCGAACTGGTGCGCCCCAGGTTCGATACTGTGGTAAGATATGCTAAACGCATTGTATACGCCGTCGGGTGAGTATGCAACTGAGTTGGCTGGATCTTTGTGCCCTTTGAGTGGCATTATCACGGGTTGCCCTGTAGATGTGTCCAAGATGCGGGCGGTTTTGCCGTATGAGCCAGACACAATGTATGCGCCTCTGGATGAACACACAACTGAAAATATATATCAAAGACTGTGTGGCCCTCGAGTGACTGGCCCACAGGCGAATACGCAATCGAGTGTAGCCCATGAGTTGCTGCACCGCGGCACCCTCAGTGTACCCTTCCGCGCCACAAAACGACAGGGTGATGGTATCGTTGCCTCCCTTCTATGCGTGCATCAATGGTTCGATGATGATGTCCGTTTACGGCCATCGTAGCCAAAGGTGCGGTAAGCGTTGAGGCTGGGCTCGATACGACGCCAGAGGTGGTGTAGGGATTGCTGAGGTCCGCGTCGATGATACCTGCGACGTCTATTCCATGACCAAGGGGCTGTAACAATCCAAAGCAAGGTCAGCGTTCAGTCCTGGACAACCAGCCGCACGTGAGCTGACCAATCTCAGGGCCTCGCTGACGTCAAGTTTACCACTTGACCTGAAACGCCTATATTTATTGCCTTGAACTCGACCCGATCCAGTCCCCGTCTTTCTTGTGGCGACAATGAGCACCAACGCCGCAACCACCAGAAACTGTGCCATCTGCGCCTATCCCGCGTCCAGCCGCTGCTCGGGATGCGAGAAAGCGTTTTACTGTTCCAAAGGTACGCCGCGACCCGATGTGGCTTCCAAGTGGCTGATGCCCGTCCAGAACATCAAAAGACTGTAAGCCCAGCTAACCCACCCACGATGCGCAACGATCTCAACGCGCCTTTCGCAAGCCTAGCCCAAGCACAAACGTCTCTGCAAGATGTACCAGGCAGCGACCCAGGGTAAGCCCATGCCCCCAGCCGACTCGTTCTGCGGCCTCTGCGGCAAGTCCAGTGGCCCGTTGAAGAAGACCGAATGTTGCAACCGGACTGTCTGCGACGACTATGGGAATTACGTGCGTGTTTCGTCCTGTATCCTTCGTCTGACATGTGCCGCTCTGACCCCCAAGGAAGAAACTGTTCACGTATTCGAACAACAGCTGCGCGCGCAACCACGACTGCTACACCCGCTGCTGCTATCACGTCAACGAAGGCCACGGTGGCGACGCGCTTTCTTGCAAAAAGTGTAATAGTGACCATGATGTAAGGTCTACACTGTCGTCCTGCCGTTCATACTTATTGAGACACATTGTTCTGTAGGGCGAAACATCGGCATGGTATCTAACCAACAACTACAACTTTCTTGAAGACATTGAACGCGCAAATCCTCCTTCTTTTGCCCCAACTGCGTGCTCCAAGTGCGGCGCGCCGATCAAGCTCAACGTCGAGGCCGTCATGCACGGCCCTAATGGCAAGGAGTGTCAGCGCTGCTCGGCTGCCTTGGCTTCCTCTGTCCCTCGCACAAACATGTACGCGGCGGATGGGCGTTACCGATCGATGTAAGGAACCGAAGCGGGGATGCTTGATGTTTTGAGGGTTGGATTTGAGATGTTTCGCCGCGATTCATGATTGCGTTTCTTGTTGATGTGATGCTTCCCTATTAATACAGTGCTCCAGCCTGAGTGTGTGGCAGCTGCCAACGTGAGGTTGTGGCGTACGTCCTGATAACACCTATTTAGGTTACTAGCATCAGCGGCGAAGTAAATAATTCTAATGTATGCCGAAAAAAGTGTGCGTCACGTGATAGCCCCACAGCTTAAAACCCAATCCAACGGGCTTTACATAAGGTTCGGTCCGAGCAGATATAACGGACCTTATCTAAGCGCCGGCTCCAGCGTGTGACAAACATCACATTTCCTGTGTGAATACAGAAATAAGCTATGTACGTGAAAATCGGAAACCGAAAGTGTACTCTACCTACTAATTAACATGGCTGCGCACTGGTTCGAAGTCGGTATCTGAGCCGTCGGAGGACTAGTACACGGGACAAGTCGTGGGAATTGTTACCTAAGCGTGACCCATGTGGCCTCTCTCCAACTCTTCACGCGTCTGTCGTATTGCCCGATCTCAACTCAGAATAGCCCGCTAACCTGTATGTACAATATACATTCCCGAATCTAAATTGACTTCTGACCATTCCGCATCAAGTCTTTCACCTCCTCCACAATCGTTTCAGGGTACTCGCGACGACCATGATACATCTTGGCTGCGCAAACTGACTGTCGACCATCCAAACCCTTCGCATACCCGTCGCAAATCCTCCTCGAGCGAGTGCAAAACCTGTGTATACAAACAGTAAGTTACTCTCGTCTATTAGTTTACAATCAAACCCACTTTCTGATATCATCTAATGTCACGCTATCCAGTGCAATAACGACATTTTTTTCGAGTTGTCTTGCCCCTACAGACTCGGGGAACTCCCGGTATATCCTTTTCGCCTTCCCCCAGCACTGCTCAATCGGATTCAGCTCGGGGTGGAACTTCGGCAGCATCAGAAACCCGTGTCCTCGTGAAGTAACCAGGCGTTCGAGCATGGACGCAGGGTTGGTGAAATCGGGCTGGTTGAACAAAATGCGACGCAGACAGCAGTCGGTATGTGTCTCATCACATTTTTGGCATTCCGCTTTAATTTCGTAGGCGTTCTCCCATCCCCGTTCCCTCAGGATCTCGGCCATCCCTTTGAACCACCCAGCACGCGGGTGCCCTTCTGGCCAATACAGAGACTGAGGCTCGCCATTACTGAAGTAAGCGCCAGTCATGGGGACCTCGATGGTGTTCCCCTCACCATCTACCGTTTTGACCAGAAAGTTTTTATCTTTAGGGGTAAATTTGGGCATCTTTCGGGCTGAGGGTGCATCTGAACCGCGCTTAGTGTGTGTCGGTGAGTTGTCAAAAACAAACACATGATCTTCGCCCTGATAGTGCTCGGCCAGGATGTCTGCAGCGTGTGCAATCTGTTTGCACACATGAGACGAGCTAAAGTAGCCTTCCCGGTTTTTACCAGCCTGGAAGAGCTCTCGTGCACGCTCTTTGCTATTGGTAAGGGTTTGTAGTCAGCTCAAAATTAAGTACAATAATTTAAACCCACCCATCAGGTGAAACCAACCACCCGTACTCCGCTGATATCAAGTCGGACACCATAAGTGAGATGCCCTCGCCTTTTTTGGCTGGCGTTCGGCTTGCTAACATCAATATCCACAGCTGCATCCGCCGATCATTTGTGAAGAAGGTGCATTCGTCATGGAACCATACGACAATGCGACGGATGATTGGGTCCATATGAGGGCGAATCTCGAATGTTGCAAATGACTCCATTCGAGGTTCAAACTCCTTCATGGCTCGAATGAAGACATTTTGGCGGTGGTCAACAACATCTGAGCGTTCATGGCCATCCAAGTACATCCCTTTGGGGTCTCGGACCCACCGGTATTCTATGAAATGCATCCAGCGCTTTGCTGTAGTGCTGGACACCGCCTTGGTGAGTCCCCATGTCTCTTGAGTTTCTGGCTGTGCCGTAAACCGAATCACATCGGCAGTAGTAACACATCAGCAAAAACATAAAATGCTACCGTAGATTGATGTTTCCTACATAGGCTACATAGGCTATGTAGCTCTACGTAGCTCCACGTAGCCAGTGTCCATTCTACATAGCTCCATGTAGCCAGTGCCCATTCTACATAGCGATTATTTGACTGCCCATTGCTACGTAGATTCCTGGCAACTACATAGCGCTACACACGTCCTACCGAACTACATTGTCCCATGCAGCAATGATCACTTCAGCCAACCCGTTATGTGGATCCCGAGAGGGAAAACATGGAAAAAACGTGTTGATGAGATATAAAAAAAAGCCATATTTCGACTGATCTACAACTATTCTTGACTATAATGCGTCATCCCAGGAACTCAATGGCGAGGAGTGTCCCCGATGGTAGGTACCCATGCTGAAGGCCAACCCTCG